>WAAG01077166.1:0-57044 GCA_013390105.1 Tichodroma muraria
TTTTTTTTTTTCCCTAAGACTTTTTTTAAATTCTTGATGTTTGTTTGAGCTCCAGTGTGGTTTTGAGTTGGATCAGCTCTGGTAGTAGTAGTAGTGTTTTCCTTGCCCTGAGCTAACCAGATGCAGCACATTGCACAACCAAAGCCCTTTGCAAGTCATGCACCCTCACGTTCACCAGCAACCTGGAACTCCTGGGAGGCAGGGAATGCTCCTCTCCAGAGGGTCTAATTTGCACTTACTGTAAGGAATTGATAGCAACCCAGGGAAATAGGAATTAACTAGGGAGAAGAGCCCTCACCTGCTCCCACCAAACTCCACGGTCATTTTGTCATCAGCTTTCAAAGAACAGGCATTAAAAATCAGATCCAGCCCTGGAGCAGCACATGCTGGTGCTGTGTGGGCTCTGCTCCAGTGCCTGCCATGAGCTGTTGTCACGGGGGACCCTGAGCACCGTGACAAAGGCTTCTAAAGACAATCAGCTTCTGGAATTCCCGATAGAATGATTGGAAACCCATCCTCCTTCACGTTTACAGCTTCTGTCTGACTCAAGATGACGTTCCACCGGGGGTGTAGGGGTTAAACTACTCCGAGTCTCTGTGATTTCTTGGTTTCCTGTGAAACCAAGGGATTGAAAGGTGCTATAATTGTTCACGAGGCACATTCCCAGCCACAGAAGGAAATGGTAATTTCACCAGTTATTTTACAGAGTACTTTTTAATTTATATCGGTGTGTTTCGTACATGTGCCAATGGTCCTGGCTTCTCTCCTGGGGATCAGCTTTACAACCACTTGGTCTTTCATAGGGCAGCCATAGGCAGTATCTTGCAATCATGTGTAATTTCTTAACTTAGAGCAAGAATAAATCTCATCTGACAGGATGAACTCATTTATGGCAGGCTTTAATGTTTGTTGTAAACACAACCTGTTTGTTCCACCTCTTGCATGGTTACTTATCTGTTTTCATATTGCTATGTTATTGTTCAAAATATCTATTTCTCTTTATTTGCTATGGGGTTTGTTACTGTATATGGAATGTTTTGTATTCAGCATTTTCTTACGGAGCAGAGTGGGAACAGTATTCAAGGACCCACAAATACCAAAGACCTTTCATGTAATGCACTGAGAAATAAACTTACTGTAAATGAGTATCATGTCAGGTGTCCTCTATTTACGAAGTTCAGAGCAAGTTCAAGCAAACTGCAGCCTGGAATCGGGGCAGCTGCGTTTCCTTCCTGACATCTCAGCCTTCCCTTTGGGAAAGCTCCTTGGCAGGGCTCTTAAAAGCAAGATGTGCATGAGGGCCCTGCTTCAGGGCACCTGCTGTGGGCTGGAGGGGCAAAAAGGGCCGTTCCTGCCTAAAACCTGAGCTGAGCTCCCCTGAGCTGACTGAGCCCTCTGCAGGTGCTGGACAGAGAGATCCGTCTCAATGAGCGACCTCAATGCATTCCCAGCCACCAGGCCCAAGGACAGGAGCTCATCCCAAACACGGGGATGCATCCCAAATATGGGAACACAGCCCAAACACAGGGACACATCCCAAACATGGGAACACATCCCAAACATGGGAACACATCCCAAACACGGGGACACATCCCAAACATGGGAACACATCCCAAACACGGGGACACATCCCAAACATGGGAACACATCCCAAACACGGGGACGCATCCCAAACATGGGAACACATCCCAAACACAGGGACACATCCCAAACATGGGAACACATCCCAAACATGGGAACACATCCCAAACATAGGGACACATCCCAAACATAGGGACACATCTCAAACACAGGAGCTCATCCCAAACACGGGGATGCATCCCAAACATGGGAACACATCCTAAACACGGGAACACATCCCAAACACAGGGACACATCCCAAACATGGGAACACATCCCAAACACGGGGACACATCCCAAACACGGGAAAACATCCCAAACACAGGGACACATCCCAAACAGGGGCTCATCCTGCCTTCATGGGGAGGTGCTTTAGCTCCTCAGGCAGCCTCTCAGGTAACACCACCTTTGAGCATCTTGCTGTGCACTGCAGAGGGAGGCTCTCCCCTCACCTGGCAGATTCCTCCTGCAGGGCAGCCCTTCAGTTTCTGCAGGAATTTCGTGTCAGGGCAGCCCCAGTGATCACAGCTCTGCCTGGGCTCAGCCAGGGCACTCAGAGGATGGGTGGTTGCAGCAGATTGTGAGGGGGGAACAAGCCAGAGAGAGAATTGTTCTCTGCCCAGCAGTGTAAGTTAAAATCTGCTGATATTTACAGTGCTCCTCACTTCCCCAAAAGTTCCCTCACAGTACGAGGAAGTCGAGTTGGCTCAGTTAAGACAGCGAGGGCTGCCCAGGCCCCCTCCCTGACATCCCCTGGTACTTCCTGGGCATCTGCCTCCTCCAGCAGCCTTTGGGTGTTCTCTGGGTGTGCCTCTGGGCTTATGGAGACTCCCAGGGTCGTCATCCCTTGTGGCAATTCAAACTGCCAGAAGAGGATGTGGGTAAAGCCCTTCTTTTAACCTTCCTGCTCTGGGAACAACTGCCCCTCGAGATGCAACACCTCTGTGTTAGCAAAGGGAGGCTGTAGGGGGGGACCTGTTTCTGTCACAGATGCCACAGCTCTGGGCTCTGAACTTGTTTTTCCCCGTGAAAACAAGAGATATGTAAATCCCAGCCAGTTTTTTCCCCTCCTGATCAGATTACACCGCAGAGG
This sequence comes from Tichodroma muraria, assembly GCA_013390105.1. Taxonomy (NCBI): domain Eukaryota; kingdom Metazoa; phylum Chordata; class Aves; order Passeriformes; family Sittidae; genus Tichodroma; species Tichodroma muraria. The sequence goes on from WAAG01077166.1 coordinate 2,714, forward strand.
TGCAGACACCAAAAGCACAGCGAAGGCTGAGCCTTGTAAACACTGAGAAACGCCCCCAGAGTCGAGGCCTCTGCTTCACAGGGCGTTTTGCATCACTGATGAGGACATGCTCAAGGTTACTTCATGCCAGACATTCCCATGCAGCACTTCTCTGGGTCTCTCAGGGTGTATTTATCTCAGTTTTTGAGTCCTAACACCTCCAACTCCAAAGTATTTATCCTTGCAAAAAGTCCTCTGAGGGAAGGCAGTTGTGTTAATCACCACTGCACAGATTGGGAGTTGCTGGATAAAAGGCTAAATTAATTTCTTGGGACATTTGTGGCTGTGCTGGTCTGCCAGGCACCAAATTAGCATCAGGCCCATGTTGGTCTCTGGGCCATTATGGCCACTGATTGTAATCACAGCGAGGGGAACTGACTTCTCCTGAGCTTAACACAGCCCAGGAAAATCAATGGCAAAGGGGAACACATTGAACTTGTAGCAGGAGCTGATTAAAAGAAAACTATTTATTCACAAACAAGGCACAGCTACCCTTGGAGTTCACTGCCTTAACTCTTCATTAACCTCATGCTCAGCACAAGTGGCTCTTCAGCCAGCCAGGCACTGGCACTGGGGTAAGAATGACTCTGGCCATGAATGTAGTTGGAATTATCTCCACGTTCCAGCCTGGGGATGGGGAAAGCAGTGAACCTGAAACAGGACCAAACTCACCCTAAGCTTCCCTAGCAACACTACAGAAAAGCAACTACTACACTGTATAAAGGAAAAATGAGCAGGGAGACTCTATTGCTTTATTTGCCCTCTAAGAACAGTTCACCAAAAACACTGACAAGCTGCCTCAAAGATGGATTGCAAAAAATGTAACTATTCCAGACTGAAAGCTGTCGTTTGCTTGGCATCAAGGAGAGCCTGGGAGCTGATCAGGCCTGATTTTGTTATCTCCGAGCCTTTTTGGGAGAGACAGAGAGAAACGGGACAGGTCTTTCCCCTGCCACATCCCACTTTTAGGACAGGATCAAGCACTCTTGGACAAAGCTGATCCCATTTTTGGACTCCAGTGGGAAACCAAACAGCACACAGTCCATAGCACGGCAGGGAAAGGTGTGTCAGCCAGGGAATGGAAGATGAAGCTTCAGTATCAGTGATGAGAATTGATTATTGGAACACTTTGCCAAAGGATATGGTAGAGTTTGCACTCCAATACAGTTTTCAAACAATGAGAGGTCTTTCTCCTCCTAAATATATGTTAAAATAAATTAATTACATAAATAAATAAAAATNGAGGGTGTGTGTGATGTATGCAGCCCCATCCAGGAGAGCCATGCCAGACGCTCAGACTGGTAGAATTGGTGACCACAAAACCCTAGATGCCCATTCCTGACACAGCTCAGCACCAGAAGGATTTGCTGCTCTAAAGCCTCTCTACAAATCACCAGGGCATGGGAACAGGGTGTCCTTGCAGCATCCCACTGCCAGCAGCTGCCCTGAGGCCAGAGCTCCAACAAGTGACAAACCTGGTTGTGGGAAGGGACTGTCCAGGGTAGAAAACTCCTGGCATCCAAATTCTGGCTTGAGACTGGGCATACACCGAGTCCAATACACTGGCCATGGGCCACCACGGGAGCAGGGAAAGGCTGAGTCAGAGAGCCCAGAAGAAGGGGCCTGTGGCAGCACTGGTGTGTCTGTGGCAGCACTGTGGGACTGGGCCAAGGAAAACCTGATTTATGTGTAACCAGCTGGAGTTAATGTTCACCAGCAGCATTCTGACAGCTAAACTTTAGACACAGCTCTGAAAACACTGACTGCACGATACGATCCTGGCAGCCTCCTCCTCTCTGCTCCTCAACCACAGAAATCCTCAGAAATGGATGGAGCCTGGGTCTACCTGGTGGCAGGAGGATGTGGGTTTGTGGGGAGAGGATCGTAGAGCTCCTGTCTCAACAAGACTACCTCGAAGAAGTCAGATTCATTTTTTGATTCAGTTGCAAGAGAAGAAGTAGAAAAACTCAGCACAGGTAAGAAAAGGGCATCAGCATCTACTTGGTGGCCATAACCCTCCCTTTCCTGGCAGCTGGGACAACACTGGAGATGTCCCAGTTACAGGTGTGGGGCAGGAACCTGGATTAAACAGAATGGGTGAGGAACAACTTCCAGCTCAGGAGTTTTACAGTGTAGGACTAAATCAAAGAAAAAAGCCTCCTAGGGATGGGTCACCCAAAAAATGTCTCCCAGTGAGGCTCTGATTCCCCAGGCAGGGATCAGTTGTGAGGAGCCACGTGCACAGGAGGCTGTGACATGGGAACTTGGCTGCCCAGCTGCCTCTGCTCAGCCAGTCTGACACAAAGGGGCCAAAACACATCCTCCTGAGCTGCTCCAACCAGCCACTGGTTCTGAGGAAAATAACTAAAACTCCTGACAGCAACAGAATCAAACTCAGCATCTACTGCAGGCATTGTGAAATAAATTATGGAAATAGTTGAGAGAAACCTATAGCAGCCTTAAAAAAGGAGGAAGTGAGTCTCAGTAAACACTCAGAGATACTGAATTAATCCATTTGATCATATTCTGAGAGCTGCCTTCATGCAGGGCTCAGTACAGTGAGATTTATTGGGGAAAAACAACCTGTTTTACTGGATTCAGGAATACCCATGCAAAACAAGCCAAGGCAGCTCAGGGTGCTCTGCTCAGCTAATGCTGGGCTGGGTCCCCTCTCTCTGACTGCCCAAACCTTCAGCCTGCTTTGAGAGAGGCAAAAAACGCTGAGATCCTGTTGGGAGATATGGACAGAAAGGGGATGCACCCACAGCAAGCCCAGACTCCCAGGGAAATATCACAATCAGAAACCCTCCCTGGCAGATGAACTCAGCAGACTGGTTTCCCCAGGTTTCAGGGAGCCAATTACCTTAAAAGCACCCTTAATTGAAGAAAAAGCTGTTTAAACCTTAGGGAGGTGCCAAAATCCATGCTCCAGGAGAGGTCTGTGGCCTGACACCCCAGCAAACCACAGAAAATGAGGCAGAAGCAGCCTGAGGGGCCATCCCAGCCCCATCCCTCTGCCCAAGGCAGAGCCAGCTCTGCCACAGCCTTCCCCAGAGGTGTTTGTTATGTCCCCAGGCCACCCCGGGCAGCCCATTTATTTCTACCCCAGCAGGCAGTGGGTACAGTCTGGGTCCTTGATTTCCCATCTAAACTTACAGGTAGAAGAGGTATTACAGGGTTACTGTGATTTTTTTAATTTTTTTTTTTTTTTTTACAACAATCTTCACCATCTGCAAACCACATCCTTCCACTCCATACTGGCTTCTGCTTTAGGCTAAGGCAGCTCTCACACTCTCCTTCCTCCTCCTCTGCTCCATCCAGCACTGCAGGGCACTGGCATTGCTCCTGTCTGCAAGGGGGGCATTGAATTTTGGGCTGTGGCTTTCCCATTGCTGCAAAAAACTGATGGATTTGTCCTTTCCATCCTGCAATTTATCCTGCCACTGCAGTTGTGCCTTTTTCAGTTGACAACAAGCAACAGCTCCTGAGTTACCCTGGCCCAATTTAATTCCCTCATGAAGATCAGCTGCCTCTTCCCTGCTAAACCCAAAAAATTTCTCTGTTCCTATCAAATTAAATTTTATTTTTTTTTTTTCCCCTTCAGACTGTTAGCTCCATTCAGCTCATACTCAAATCCTCCAGCATGGTCCCTCCCAGTCTGATGTTATCTGCTGGTTTAACGAACAAATCTGCCAGATTCTTGATGAACACAATCAAAAAGACTCAAATACAGACAGCAACAAGCCCTGGAGAGCCCCAGGGCAGCCACCTACCACAGCTGGCAATTCCCTGGGAACTGTACTTCTGCCAGCTTTGTGCTCTCCTTAATGGGGCTTATTTAGCCCATGTTTTACTGACTCCTTGTGAGAAAGAGGCTGAGTTTCCTTCAAAAATCAAGACAGATGACATCAACCTATTCCACAATATCCCTCCAGCTTGTTACCTTGTCATTAGAACAAAGGAGGCTTATCTGGCTTGATTTGTTCTTGACAAATCCATGTCAGTTCTTCCATTCTCCCCATTGTCCCACAGGTGCTCACACACACGTGGCTTGAGTGCCTGCTCCTGAATTTCCTGGGGTTCAAACCAAAATGTTTTGTAATTTCCTGCCTCTTCTTTGCCTCCCTTCTCAGCACAAGTGTTTCATTTGCTCTGCTGCGCTCTCCCAGTGCCTTCAGAAGTTCTCCAAAGTAGCTGATAACACACTAAGGCTGCAGTTACACCCCTCACCTCGCCAGGAGCCCTGGGAAGAGCTCATCAGGCCTTGGCAATTTGAAAATTCCTCGCGGTTGCTTTACACCAGCTGCCTCAACACAGGTGACGTGAAAAAGACTATTTAACACTTCAGCCTGATGGGTTGCAGGCTTTCCCAAACCACAGAGTCCGAGAAAATTCCCCCCAGTCTTCTGACACCCTGCTCTATCTCTCAGCAGGAGCATCCTCCTCTGCACTCTGACCCTCCAGCCAAGGGTTTTATCTCTGCTATGTGGACAGCTCCTTTCTTTTCACCCTCTATTCTCACTGAATCGACTCTGTGCTTTACTACTAAATTAATATTAATACACAATGTTAATTAACTCAATATTAAAACTCCTCAGAGTGAGTCCACTGATTGCTGGCTATGCTAATTAAGAAAGCAGCCTGACCCTTTGGTAAAATCTCTGTCTCCTCCTCCGTCCCAGGCTGCTCAGAGAACACTCAGCCACTTGATCTGCTGTCCTGGATTCCACCCCTCCTTCTGGAAACAGAAAATTGTCAGGAAAGTAATTCCACAAACACCAGAGGTTTATGTCCAAAAAGGAGACAGGGGGGTCCTGTAACTTTATTTGAATAAAGGGAGAGGCCATGGGGCATTCCCCTGGGGTCTCTCAGATTTTTGGAGGGTGCAGTCTCCTTTTTATCCCAATTTCCCAGCTGCATTTCCCTCTCTCTTCCCCACTGGCTGAGGTACTTGAGAGGCACAGACTTTCCAGAACACCTGAAACCGAGGATTCCCCTCTAATGTATAACCCTCCCTTTGAATTTTTCATTCTTATGGAATTTATGGTTTCTCCCCATTGTTTCTTTCATCCTTCAATATCCAATTTCACTTAGCAGCAAACCTGCAGTTTGTTTGTAAAGGCAAATATCTTTTTTCCCCCCCCATTCATCAATCAGTGGAATCCTTCCCATTGTTTCTTTTATCTCTCAGTGCTGGTTTCATCTACCAGCAGACCCACAGCTTGTTTGTAAAGACAAATCCCTCGTTCCTCTCAGGACCATGAGGAATAATCCTCTTCCCACCTTGCCCTGCTGGCTCTTCTCTGAGGGTTTCCACACCATAACACCCCCACAGCTGGAGCCACAGACCCTTCCCTGAGCTGCTCATTTGTGTGATCCTCCAGAAATTCCTGCCCTGGCCCCGGGCTGTGTGGGGCTCTCCAGGCAGCTGCCAGCCCAGGGCAGAGGGGACATCTCCTTCCCAAAGCAACCCCGTGACTGGCTGATTGCAAATCCCTGAGCAGCACAGGCTCCTCACCCCAGCTTCTCCCTGGCCTAGTCCCAACTACGGGCAAGGAAAAAGGGAAAAATCCTACTTAAGTGTTACAACACTGTCTCAAAGCAAGAAAATGAATAGTAGATGCCAAGAGTAGCCATGTATGGAACAGCTACTCTGAGGAAGAAGAAGGAAGAGATAAAAGGGAATAGGGGGGAAAATTCTGAATGGCTCTAAGGGAGGAATTTCCTATGAAACTTTTTAACCTGTTAGATTATTTTCCTTCCTAATCTACATTATTTGCAATTTAAACAAAGCTCTGTGCGATGTCTCTTGAAATCACCAGGTGTTATTCCCAGCAAGCCCTAAAATCTTCTGGCTGAAGGAAAGAGTCCATCACAGCTTCCCTGATGCTCAGGAGCTGGAGCAGCTCCATTCCTGTGTCCTGCTCCCAGGGCCACCTTGGGTGCAGGCTGGGGATTTGTAGCGACAGGCACAGCGATTCTGCCCCACATTTGACACAGAGCACCATGTTGAATTAAAACCAGATGCAAACCTGGCTTCTTGGAGTCCAAAATAGAAAAAAAAAAAAAAAAAAAGTGATTTTGCCCAGGTGTGCTGGATTCAAACTGCACAGTCACTACCAGAGTGCTTTGCCTTGCCCTGCAGAGAGGGCGTTCCACGCTTTGCAGGAAGGTGAGGGTGCTGGTTTGTACTCCTTTAGCCCCTCCTGCATCTCTGTATTATTTTTTTTTGCAGCTACCACTTGTGTGACAGTGATGAGAGGAGACATCCAAGAGCCAAGCACGTGGTGCTCCTCACAGCTGCTGGAGCAGGTGTCCTTCTGGAAGATGGGAGCTTCCAGTGCCAGGGGTGAGCCCCACACAGGGCCCTGGGCAGAGCCCTGCCCTCACACCCCTGCAGTCACACAGGAGGCTCCAGCAGACACATCCACCCGCATCTAGGGCTCCCTCTTCCTGAGTCCCACACACCCCGAGGTGGGAAAGGTGCCTGGGACCTTTCCAGTGGGGAAGTTTCTCCCTTGGCCCCTCTGTCCTTGCTCAGGGCTGGCCACGCTGCTCCTCTCCACTGCTCAGCAAATCTGGGCTCAGTTGTGGCACAGCTGTTCTGGGCCGGGGCAGAACTTCCCCCGATGGCACTGAGGTGGTTCAGGACACACCTGCAGTGGTCAGAAACTGTTTTTTGTGTGTGACAAGGACAACAATTAAAATTAAACCCTGCTCTAGATAGTTCATCGCTTTCCCGGGGATTTTGCCCTACAAGGCTGTACCTGTTGAACTGCACCCACCAGAAAGGAGTGATGCTGTTTTAATTAGCAGAATGATGCTGTTTAATTAGTCAGGGTTCCCAGCTATCATGTATCGACAGGCCACGTGTAACTGAGAGCTCCACAACCCTCTCCTCCTACCACCAAGAGCCAATTTCATGTTTGGTGCAAGATCTGCTTAGAGAAAATTTGTTCATAAATCTAGGAAATAAGCACAGGCCATAAAAATAATGAAATCCCTATTACAGCAGCAATTCCAGTGGTACCTCAGGCTGTTAGCTACTAAAATAGTTGTTAACCAAAAGGAAGGAATTTTTTTATTTTTTTTTTAATATACATACATCTCCAACTCAATTACTGCTTAGGGCTTTGACTATTTGCTGATACATTCAAGGGTAACATTTAAATTCCAGCCTTCTTTTCATTGCTGTAGCTGTTTTCAAAACTCAGTGCTTTTAAGAGCCTGTATTGTGCTGTGTTCTGAGAATATTCAGAGCCCAAGGGTTCCTGCTGCTTTTTAGTGGCTTTGTGAGCTCTTCCCCTCCGCTGTCGCTGTGAGCTCTGTGCCTCAGCACAGGGAGGATTTGCAGAGAGCACTGGACACCAGGCAAATCCCCTCCTCAGCAAACCAAACCTCTTGCAGATGGTGGTGACATTCCCAGAAAACCACACACGCAAGGATTTTCCAGTGTGACCGAGTGACTCCTTGAGGAGCACGGTCTGGGATGGCTTAACAGGAGCCTGCCCTGCATTTCTGTCTCCCCTTGGATGGCTCCACATGGAACTCCCCAAAATGGGGCTGCTGCCCACACTAGGGCTCCTCAAAATCCTGAACTGAGAGATTATTCTGAAGTTCTCTATTAAAATCATGGCAGATAAAAGAATAAAAATGGTATTTGATCCCTGCTGTAGACTTCACGGAAAAAAAGTAGGGTCAGGAGAGGTCAAGTATATAATCCTCTAGCTGGCTCCTCTGTGCAACTCAGGCCACAGAAATTCATCCAATTACTGCCCTAAGCCCAACAATTTGTGGCTAAATTGGACCATTCCTTTCCAAAAGACTTGTTGCCTCAAATTAAGGGTGCAAGTTAACAGGCTATCTATCATGGCTTTCAGCAAGCCATAACAATGCTGAGGAGTGGTGCTGTGGCTATGTTTAATTATCATTTCTGGCCAAACTTTACATCTTCTGCTTTGGTTCCCTCCTCTGTTTCAACCACTGGCTGCTGAATCCTGTTATAGCCTTGTTGTCTGAATTGAAGAGTTCTCTTCTACAAGAATTATTTTTTTCCATCTAGTCACTTAAAGAGTTTTTAATCTGCTTTTTGTTAAGCTGAATGGATTTTAACTCAGCTGTTTCCAGTGATGTTTCTCACCAGGGGTTCTCAGTTAACTTTACATATTGTGATAGGCTCATGGAGGAGTACATTGATTCTTTTCCACCGGGATTTCAGATGGATTCGTGTGCTCGGAAATGATCCTAAACTCAGGATTTCCTTGGTAATTTCAGATTATGCCCTTAATAGCAAAGAGAAGAGAAATAACAAGCCCTCCCACACGAGAGCTGCAGACAAGCTCAGGGCAGAGCCTGCTTAGCTGGGTACAAATAGTGTGGAGATTTCTGGAAGCCAACCCGAGGAGCTGCTTCCTTTCAGATCTGCCTTATCAGGTCTGAAGGCCCTCAGCCCTCATCATTGAGGTTCTCAGGATCAACTTGGATCAAAATCATAATGAATGCAAAAACCACCCCTGCAAGAGCCATACATCATTTGAACCCACCAAAATACTCCAAAATAACCAACCAAGCCACATACACTGACCAACTATTCAGCCAGAACAACCTTCCTTAAAGCAAACCATGTTTTGGATTTGTCTGCATTTCACGTGGACTTGTAAGCTGCCCTCATTATTTTATTTAAAGTTCTGAAGCTATCAGGAGTCTGATGGAGTGATTTCACCCTGTAGCACCCTGCAGAGCTGCTATAGAGCAACACATGAAATTAAACACTGATCCTTTGCCAGAAGGGTGCAGTTCACCAACAATCTGCCCACAAATGAAGAAACATGGAGTTTTGCTCTGCCAAAACCCCAGCTTCCCTTTGTTAGCTGCTCTGAAGTCCAAGTAATGCAGCCGCCAATGGCCATGGAAGTTCAGCCACATCAGAGCTATGGCTGTGACTGCTACTCTTGTTATAAACCATCCCCACCTGAGGAAATGCAGCCCTGACCTGGGGCTTTACATATTTTCAGCCATAAAAAAAGATGGATTAGTTCCTAGTTGGAAGAAGCCTGGGAATCTCTTTTGATTTGCACAACAGGAATCAAGGCAAGATGGTTGATGCTTGTCCTTCCCATCCTGCCCCACAGGTACTGAAACTGTGTTAAGGGCCTGCTGTGTCCTGAGCATCCCACACCTGTTCTGCACCAGCTCCATCGCTGCCGTGGGACCCCAGGCCTCCTGGGAGCCCCTGCTCAGGTGAGGCTCAGCAAATCTTCTCCATTGCTCTGTTTGTCCAGGCAAACAGCAATGGAACTGCAGCCAGATGGAGATTCGAGCTGTGGCTACCAAGGAGAAGATTTGTGTTCCCCTTCCTGCCTGTTCCTCTTCTCTTTCTTGAAAACCCTTCCCTGCTGCTCTGCCCGTTCAGGAACCGTGGCTCTTCCCAGCCTAAGCCTGGCCAGTGATACCCCAAGGTGAGAACTCTATGGCCTAGCTGCACTGCCAGGCTGTCCCTGGATCTACAGCCCTGCTCCTCTGAGCCCTAAAATCGTTTTCAGATGTTTCAGGTGCTCAGAATTTGGGATACGGCCAAATTATATCCTGCTGTTGGGTCAGAGTTTTTGCTCTCCCTCACAATGAGTCAATCCAAAGGGCAGGTGATGCCCCACTGCTCCCACCACACTGCCCCTCATGCTCCCAGCTCCACAGTGAACTGCTGGCAAGCCTGTACCCAGCTCCTGTTATCAAATGTGGGCAAATCTCACGTAGCATTATCCTAGAAAATGTAAGTGGCCATGAAGTCTTAGTGGACAGAGTCACTGGTGTGAACCTCCCCTGCAGGACTCAGGTGTAGTCACATCCTTCTGTTACCTGCTTCTGACCTATAAAGTGCACCCTCCTATCCCTCAAAATCCCTCTTCCTGGCAGCATGCTCATGGGGGCTATCTCCTGGGCTCCTGGATGTCGCCACTTCAGGGCATTATGATCAGCTCTTCTCCTCGGTGGCTCCCACGAGATTGACCCACAGAGCCAGGAGCAGCAGCAGAGCTTTAGAAAACCCTCTGTGGCAAAGGTGGGATTTGGATCAATACAAAGACAGTGCTCAAAATGACAATTTTGAGGGTTTCTTTGCTTTGATCTCCAGAAGTGACATTGACAATCAGCTGACACCCCTGCTCAAGGGTCAGCATCAGGATACCTTTTGTATTCCTGGGGCAACAGCACCTGCACCTTGAGAGCAGGGCTGATATTTCTGAAGACCAGGGGCTGAAGTTTTAGGTTTAATTTGAGGTCAGTCTGGTGTGTACTACTGGAAGGCTCCTTGCTGATTTCAAGCCTGGTTGTAGCCACACAAACTGCTCAGCCTCTGGAAATTTGTGTGCCAGGGGAACTGGCTCCAGTAAAGTGGTGTCTCCACAGGCAGCCAGGCTGGACACAGCTGCCTTCAGTCACTTGGCTCTAGAAATCTGAGCCCAGCTAGAAAAGACATAACTTAAAATTACCTACAAGCCTAAATTTTATGCTCACAAGTAACTCAAGGCATAAGCCAGTTGTTTTGAAAAGCATCTAAGCACTCAAATCTGTAGAATAAGTGTCTGGCTTATTAAAAAACCCATGAGAGCAACTCTATCCACTTGGGACCACAAGCACTGACTCTGTGTCACTGCAAAGCTATGGAATTTGGTCACTAGCAAATAATTCCTAAGAATTCATGTAGCTACAGGCACATCCTTGTCAGTATTTTAGTCCTGTGACTTAAGAGAGAGATGTGAACAGATGTCTTGAAAAAATCATCCCCAGATCTTGCCTGATCACAGTCCTTTGGCTTGTAATGGTGGCACCAAGAGGGGCTGTTCATGGAGCTATGAACAGCCTTCCCCACCACAAATACAAACAAAACCACACCTGGAGCCTTTTGCTCATTTTGCAGAACACGCTCAGATTCTCCCACTACCCTGAGAGGAAGCCTTAGAGAAGGGTCTTCATTCTCCAGTTATTTTGATTTTAAATGAAGGGAATTAGATAATGGGAGAAGTATCTGCCTCCCAGTCAAGACTTACCCCACCTGTCTCAACAGGGAGCCCAGGGATGACTGAGAGCAGCACAACACAGCTCTGTTTTCCAGAATGAAAGCACAGGTGATGCTTTTCTCCTTCCTCCTCTTCTCATCTCCCCATCCCCACCCCATCTGTTCTGCTCTCTCCCTCACAGTCCATGATCCTGCCTGCCTTTCCCTTTTCCTCTGTCCCCCTTCTGCATCATTCCTCGCAGAATTTATTTAACTCCCTTTTACGTGCTGGGGAATTGGCACAGACAAAGCAGGAGGAGGCTCTGGCCGGGGTGATGGGCGCAGGGATAATGCTCACACCTCAGCACCCGACAATAATAGAAAATGCCTCTGTCAGTCTCAATCCCTGGGAGACAGGCACTCCTGAGATACCTTCTGACAATGCTGCTCCAGTCTGATTAGCGTTCACTTATCTGGCATCATTTTGAAAAGCAAGAGCATTATGCTGAGCTCTTTGTTACTACCAAGCTTCACAGGGGTGGGGGAAGGCACACACGACAGAGTCCAGGAACAGCAGGCAGGTTTGTCCCTTTGTGAAGCTGCTGCTCTTTAAAAGCTTTGCAGAAAAAAAAAAAAAAANGAACTTCTAGATAACCCCCCCACTAATTGTCTTGGGCCTCTCCTGGGCTTGCAACAAACCTTGCACAATCAATCTTTTGTCTTGCTTGTTTTTTGGTTTGTCTCTTGTTCCTGCCCTGTAAACATGGGGGGGGGAGGAGGGGTTTGTGACAGAAGCCCAGGGTGTGTGAGGAGTCTGCATTTCTGATGCTCCTAATTTATTTCTGTTGCTGCAGCGCAAGGAGAGCCTGATCTCAGCTGGGATATCTGACACACAGCATGCCAGACTGCTGAACAGGCTCGAGCCAGGCAACTGCAGCAGCCACGTTTTACACAGGGAGATCTGAGCACAGTAAAGAGAAAACAACTTGCCCAAGGTCAAAGAGCTGAGTCAGAGCTGGCTCTCCCAAGGTCCGAGCTTGGCTCTCCCAAGGTCCCAGCGCTCGACAAAAATACCTCTGCTGCAGATTTGCTGTGTGAAGTCCTCACAGGCCACTGAACCCTTCCAGGAGATGTATCCCAGCCCATCTGCTCCAGGAGGGTGAGGATTCCTCTTTGCCCTGCGTGGGGTACCCCATGCCTGGCAGATCCTGGTTTGCCAGAGTGGATTTCTCTCGGACGGCAAAATAGAGAGTAAATGAATTTAAAAATGGGAAGAAAGTCTCCAGCAGCACATGGAGGGAGACAGAGCTGATCTATGCTACTCAGGGAAGCATGGGAGCAAGTGGATGCTCCTTCCCAGTGCTACAAGCCAGGTTTCTTCACTCCAGGGCCCACTGGAAATGTTTAGTCAAATCCCCTGATGGCCTCAGGCTGATCTAAAACCACTGGGACAAAACGCTGACACCCTATGGGGAATAAGAGCCGCTTTCTGCTTTCTCCTTGGAATTAATCCAGGCCCTGTGAGGCCAGTTCCATGTGAGATCCCACAGGCTTTCCCTGAGGAGCAGGCTGTCTTCCACAGTCACAACCCAGTGTTCCCTGATTGTCCTCAGCCCTGGGTCCTCTGCTTCTCCTTCCCCTCAAGGGTAATTTGAGAGGGGAGATGAAGGAGCAATCCCAGCACAACCCTGCTGATTGCAAGGCTTCCAGGAGATCTCCAGCAGCTCCACCACATCCCCAGCAAATGCCTCCTGACTTTAATCAACTCTGTGAGAAAACTAGGTAGCAGTTTCTCCTTTTAGCTTATGGCTCAGGAGAGGCTTTTCTCTGCCTCTTAATGAAACAAATTGAAGTAGAATTGTTCTCATTTTCCTGCCCTCCATCTTCCCGTGCTCTTTCTACCTTGCTCAGTTTCTGCGAGTTGCTTAAAAATGTAACTCCACTGCCTTCTAATTTGCTGGTGGAATGTTATTTCGATCATGCTATTAGGACAAAACTAAATCCAGATCTGAGAAACCACTGTCCCCATGCAAAGGAGCCTGTGAACACCCCGAAGCACCTGGTGCTCCTTGAGGCCTTACTCCTCCCAAAGTGCAGCGAGGATCTCAGAGCCCCGCAGGAATCCCTGGGGAGCAGGGAATGCCGAGCAGACCAGGCTGGCACAGATGTCCCCGAGCCCTGTGCTCTGCCCCACGGTCACTCTCTGTCTCCCACAATCTGTTCTGGAGGAAAGGAGGACACTGAGTGCAGCAGGGAAGTGGAGGTGCCCTACGGGAAGACAAAAGTCACGGCGGAAAAAAATTGTGCTTGAAGCCAATGGAAAAAAGGTACAAAACCCAGTGATAGCACCCCTGGAACTGCAGCACAGGACAGGGGAAAGAGGGAGATGGTTGGGAAGACCCCACAGCTCCTAGGTGTGTATCCAACCTCTGCCTGGATTTGATGCATAAACCACACTGTCCTAAGCCTCCCAAAGCCTGATATTCCCACACCAGCAGGAAGCTTCCAGAGTCCCCAGGGCCAAAGGGTGCTTCCCTCTGAGCCTGTGCTTCAGCTCCAGCGGGAGTGTGACTTTGGAAAGGGCTGTGCTAAATTAGGGCTGAAGGAGCCAGGTTCACCTAGTTCATACTGAGAGAAGTGTCATTTCCAGGCTTTCCAAAGTGACTTAAGAACTAAAAATATCAGTGTACCCAGAGCCAGCCCCCTACCCAAGGTAGCTGCTCAGTGTTTTAGACTGGCAGTGCAGTCAGCAGACATACGAGTTCTTCTAAGCAATGAAGAACAATGTAAAAATGAGACTTGTGCTCTAAACCACTGCCTGGAGCATCTCTCCCCCAGTCCCAGTTTGAGGCCAGCCAGTTGGGCTGGCTTGCTGTGGTACCTGGTTTTGGTTGTTGCAAATCCTCTTTTACACACCACAGCTGCAGAAGAGTTCATGCCACCAGCACTCTCCACCCAGCACTTCTCAAGGAGCACCACGTGGGTGCAGGCGTGCTGTGAAAAGCAAGAAAACAAACATCAAACTGGGCACCTCCTTGTGTGTTTAGGGACCCAAAGCAGGTGCCAAGCATGCAGAGCACCTCTGCCAGTGTTGACTCCTCTAGGCCAGTATTCCCAGGGTTTGGGTTTGTCTGGGAAACCCAGCGTCACTGTGGAAGATTCCGTCTCTGGATCCATCCAAACTGGATCCATCCACCGACGTCCCTCCCTGATTTTACAGCTGAGCAATGGTGGTACACTCAGAACCTGCATCGTCCCTGCCAACACCGTGTATGGGGAAGGCAGTGTTCCTCCAGGAGCTTGCCAGAGCCAGGAATGGTGTCCTGGACTACCTGGAGCCTGAAAACACCGAGCGTAATCACACCTACGGGGTGAGGGAAGGGCTGAGCTCTTTGCATGGGGTGCTACCAGCTTTAGTCACAGGGGATTTTACACGTCAGCTTAGCCGTAATCTTCCCAGACAGAGAGTTGAGTATGGTGAATGAGCACAAATGGGTTTGGAACCACAAAACTTAGAGTGGCTAAAGGATTTTAAAAGCAGTTTCTTACTACTACTGTTTCCCTGGGAAGGGTTTTATCTTTTTTCCATCTGAGAAGTGTTTCAGGGATAGATGGGGGGCAGAGAGAAATTCCAGCTGTGTTTTTAAAATGTTTTTTACTAAAGGAAAAGACACTTTTTCATTAGGAAAAAAAAAATTTAACTACCACTACTTGTCAAGTTCTTTACAGAAAAGGCTGCACTACGTAACCAGTTTTACCAAGCACAAGAAATTACTCACAAAACCTATAGGAAGATTTTGTTTTGGTGCCTTTTGTGGGGATGTAATTCACCATTTGATCATGCAGGCATTCAGTGATTTCTGTGCAGCACACTTATATGTCTTTTTCCAAAAGTGCAGATTTTGAAAATGCTTTTAGGGAAGAATCAGGCCCAGATTAATCAAGTGACTCCTTCAAAGGCTCACAGCAGAGGCAGGGATAAAACCCTGGAGCACTGCCTCCTGTTCATCCTGCTCTCACTATAAAACACTGCCCTTTTGCTTCACATGAACCAGGATCATAAGGCACATTAATTGTCCAGCTCAAAGGGGAGACCAAAGGTTTAAAGGATCTTGGAGGCCTGGATTGACTACTCAGTCTCTCTGCAGCACAGCTGAGCACACGATGAGTGCCTCTCTGCTTCCCAGCACTGAAGCTGGCAGATCCAATGCACTCATTCTACTGTAAACAGGGAAACTGAGCTCCTCCTGAATGCCTGTTTCTCTCCCTCTCTTTTTCCTCCAGGGAATGTGGCACGGATGCATGTCCCTGCAGCAAGGAACCTGCAGCTGAGGCCGGACTTGCTGGCAGGACAGGTGTACTGTTGCTATGGTGTCACTCCAAGCAAGGAAGGGTCTCCTGGTCAGGCACCAGCTGCTGTCCAGTGCACACCCCTCAGTGAGGCCGGGCTCACACGTCCCCTCCTGGAAGATTTGGTTGATGATACAACTGCACAGGGCCACCAGGGCCATCCTGTCCCCTTTCTGGAGGCTACAGCCTTTCCTCAACGTGCCCCTGCTGAACACCACAGTCATCACCTTCTCCTTCCAGACAGACAAGACCTTCAGGAATTCCAGGTACAACCCCCTCTTCACGTGGCAGGAGAGCAGGCTCAGGACCACACAGTGGCTGAAAGCAGCTGCAGGGAGCCCAGGACCCCCCCAGCTGCATGAAAAGAAAAACTAAACAGCACTTTTGGGGTAAGGAGGTTGATTATCACAGCAGCAGGTTTCGTCTGAGCCTCACAACCTGCACGGACCTTTGGCAGGAGCTTTGCAAACACAGAAAACCTGGTACAGAAACAGAGAAGGAGAAACAGCTCACAGGCTGCAAGTTATACCCTTGCCATGCCAAAACCTCAGCTATTTTGTGTCCCATGGGCATTTGAAGCCTTCCCTGCACACACATGGGTCTTGCTGGCCTCCCTCAGCCCCATGGTGCCACAACTGCACGGGTGACTTGTGGGAACAGAAGAGAACAAGCTCAGGGAGGAGATGGTGCCCAGGAAACACCTCTTTGGTAAAATCAGTGAACCAGTTTTGTTCCACAGCCTGGGGAGCCATGGTCTCGGAGATTTGGTGGGGTAGCTGTACCTGGCTCAGACACTGAAGGGCTCCTCAGTGATAGTTTTGGGGAGGACAAGTAAAACCCAGCAGGTTCTTGCTCTGATTTAGGGTTTAAAAAAAAGAAAAGAAAAAAAAAAATTCCCTTTTCCAGAACTGCTTTTTTCAAGACTCTTCCTGTTATTCTTTACATGTGGAATATTGAATATCTATTTTGAAATATTATCCCTATAAAAGAAAAACCTCCAATCCTTTGTCCTAACACGGCACAGGCTGATTTACCTTTTAGTTGTATGGACGGAGAACTGATGTCTGCAGGCTTAAAGGTGGGATTCACGTAGTTTGTGACTCCAAATCTCTTAGCACAGAGCACTCCAGTGGCAAAGCAAAGCAGATTAAAGGCCGTGTTCAGCTGCTGTGCTGGCAGAAAGCAACTTCAAGTGAGGGCCTTAGGGGCTGCATTTATGCTAAATAACGTTTGAACTCCAGGAGGAAGAGGTCATTTCAACTCCTTCCATGGCACTGGAGCTGCACAGCCCATCTGGGAGCAGAATTTCACAGATGACATTTTCCTCACACAGATGGGGCGGGCACTTCCAGGAGATTCACAGCAAAACTGTGGTTTCTATCAGTTTATCAGCTTCTCTATTTTTAAGACTTGCAGAGAGGCTGGTAAATCTACATTATGAACAACTGAGATTTCAGTTTTCACTTGAGCTTGGAGGAGTGGGATATTTTTACAATACTGGCTCAAATCGAAAATTAACTCTGTTAATATCACACTTCTGTGTTCTGTGAATCTGTACCCATCTCTTGAGTGTTCTTGGAGTAAAAGTCTTGCACAAACAGAAGCTTATTTTAATTACAAATGCCCTAATACTCCTGGAAAAAGCAAGTTTCAGCATGGCATCCTTGATAGAAATGATGAAAATTTGCTTCCTGTTAGTCCTGGTAATTACCCAGGAAGGAAAGTGGAGCAATACAGTGAGAGCTGCCAAGTTAAATTTGCAGAAATTCACACTCACAAGAGAATTGTTCTTCAAAATGAGCTTACAAATCAGAAATCAGTTGCTCTGGTAATTCATTACTAAGCTCATATAACAAATAAATTTGGCCCAAACTGTTGCAATCTGCTCATAGAGAATTTGAAAAGGTGAAGTGTGCAAATTACCAGTTCCCTACTATTTTTCCCTTTCCACTTGTGCTGGGTGGGAGGGGGAGGTGTTAAGAAAGGGGATAATAAAATTTATCCCCTTTCTTAATATGATAAATATGATTTTTCTATATTCGCTAAAAGTCTCCTTGCAGTTTTTTGCCATTATCCAAACGGTAGCTGACAACTCTAAGAATGTGACAAACAAATACACCCTCAATTCCTCATGCACACCCCAGAGCATCTCCACAGCGCGTCAGCGTTGGCCTCAGCAGGTTTTGATGCCTCTGACATTATGGATTTATCCTGCCAAGAAAGAGCCACTGGGTGGAGCTGCGAGGCTGGGAACCGGTCCCTCCTCGTAGAGCCTAGCCGGGATTTAGCTGCGTTCTGCAAGGACTGAAATCCCTGCCCAGGCAGCGAGGCTGAAGGGTCTGTCCTGTCTGTGGCACTGGGAATTCTGGCCTTCCCTCCTCTGGCTGGAAGCAGTCACCATTTTATCTGCGTGTAGCCCTGTAATCAAAGACACTGAGGAAATCATATTTTCCCCTCAGAGCTCATTAGAAAAGAATAAAAGTTTGCTTTTTGTTTTTAAAAATAGAAGGAATTTTGGCTCTCTGACCTCTGAGAAGCCTTGCACAAGCACAACAGACTGATGCCTTCAGTTGCAGTCCCTCAGGAATTCCTTTGTGGGATTTGGAGCTGCTGTACATATCAGATGGGAGAGTTGTCAAGCCCCAGTACTATCCCAAAGATTAATGCCTTACAAGCTTGCCTGCTTTCAAAAACCTTGCTGGGAACCTCATCATGCTTTTGTTCCTGTCCTGCTCATCATCACCTATGATTCTGATGCTTATCAGGGTGCAGATGACATGCAGGATAAGCAGAAGGGATTTTCAAAGGTGGTTAAGTGCTGGATTTTTCAGAAGTATCTGAATGAGCTGGCTGCTCATCTTTTTTTAATACCTACTCACCTCCCAACCTTTGAGCAACCAGAGGATTCCCTTTCCGTGGTCATGGTAGAAATAGGGTGGAAAGTTAGACAGCAAAGCTTCTGTGCGATTTTCCAAAAAGATGAGTAAGCTTCCTTTGGCTGCCCTGCCTTTTGGCTCCTCCAAGCTAATGCTGCTGCAGACTTCCTGTTAGATCCTTGATTTTATCAGATTATAACTTGTTTTCCCCTGGCAATGCTTTAATTCTTTCTACTGCATTGGGTTGTCATTGGCTTTTCTTCTCAGGGTCTCAGCCTTATTATGTAACAGCAGCAGCAAAAAAAGAGAAAAGAAAAAATATTTCAGATCTGTTTCTACTTCAGGAGAGGAGCCTTTGTGCACAATTACTCATCCAAGAGATTCAGCAGGTATAACTGCTTCCCCCAGGGGCTCCATTATATAATTGGATTTCAGCCATACAAATTAAATCCTATCTTACCCCTTAGTTAAGCCAGGCAGTAAGTATTTAATGCTAATATCCCTGACAACTATTGCAGGGAGAAGCAGAGCTGGAGCACAGTGGAGACAGATGCAGGCAATCTCTGCTGCAGGAGCAGAGAGGATGAGCAAGGACTGACACCTGCTTGTATTTTCAACATGGCTAAACTTCCCCAGGACGGGCCATGGCTCAGCTGGAGTTGTGTGAGCTGGAGCAGGGCTCTCCCTTGGTTTTCCATGCTCCAGGAGTGTTCCCGTGTGCACGCTAAGCGCTCTCCCCCAGCACGCACACTTCAAAGAGCCACATGCCTAACCCTGTTTGAGTTTCTCTGGAAGTCTCTGTTCTTGTGCAACGTCTGAAGGAAGCAAATTTAGCAATATTAGAACTCAAGCCAAACACAAAACCAAGCAAAGAATCCCCAAATTAAAAAGAAAATCTCGACTCAGTTACTCATTCATCTGCATTTTCTGCCGCGTTCGGTCTTCTCCCGGCATGTTCCTGTGAGACAAAGCCCTCTGGGCAGAGCCCATCTCTTTTGGTGTCTGGTACACCAGTCACAGAGTCAGGGCATGGTAATAAAGCAAAATAGATTCATGGTAGGAGTTAAACCAGTCGGTCTGGTCCTGTAATTGGAACATAATCTCATATTGACAGCGTTTAACTCAGGATGTGCAGGGAGCAGGTGGCAACAGGCCAGGCCCCATCATCCTGCAAGGATTGCAAAGATATTCTCCAAGTCCAGCTCCTGAACCTCGTCTGAGATGGCAGAAGCTTTGCTTCCCCAAAATGGCCTCGAGCCCCTCACTAATCCTGGTTCCAGCCCCACACCCTGATCTGCCCAGAGCACGCCTGGCTGGCAGGAGCTGCCTTGGGAACACTGGGACAGAGTGGGAACAGCATCCAAAGGGGAAAAGGCTCCCACATCTGCTGGGCCAGACAGTTCCAAAGCTCTCCATCCTCCCGGGAGCCCCTCCCTGCCAGCAGGGACCTGCCTGTGACACGAGGCGCAAGCCCAGGGGTGCTCTCAGTGCCAGGGGCACCCACCAGTGTCACCCTTCTGCCCCTTTTTTCACCTCTGAAAGCTCCGGTGGCACCATGAACTCCACTGGCAGCAGTGACTAACCCCTTCCTCCGAGCCCAGAGTGCTGAGCTAAAGCAGGTGAGAGGAGAGGAAGCACATTTATTCCAAGACTCATCCTATGGCAGAGTCTGAGTGCAGACACAGTCAGCTTTCTGAGGGTGTGGGAGAAGAATACCAAGCTTCTTATAGCTGCTACAGGAAGTTTAAATTGATTTTTCTCCATTTCAGCAATTAATTCCCATTAATCAACTCACTGTACAGTGCTGCACAATAATTCACAAGTTTTATGTATTATATGAATAAAATTGCACATATATTTTTATGTGATTTTCATTTAATTGAATTCCAAGGAGATTTATCAGCTCGGTTATTAATAAATCTTAATATGGCCTATAACACTCAATTGATATTTAATTAACCTGCAATAACTGCCTTGTAAAATGTAAATTAAATGCTTTATTTTTTCCAGGCATATAACGTTAAATCAAATCCTTCATTCTACCAGCAAAGCAAAAGGAAGCGGGGAAAAAACAACATTTCAGGCAACCAAACCTTATACCAGAAAATATTTGATGTTTAAAGAGGTTCAAACTGGAAATTAGATCCATGCTTTGTAATCAGTGCTTCTCTTGAAGAGGTACTTTTCCACTCTTCCCACTTTTAAAGATCATAGAATTTGGGTGGATTTAGATGAAACAACAAAATCTCAGGAGTCTTGAAGAGAAGCGAGAGGCGCCCATTGCTAATAATAAGGTTGTAAATTCCCATAGGTATTGTGGTATTTGGCATTTTTCTGAAAGCCTTGTCTCCTAGAGTCACATTATTAAATGAGAATGCCAATTTTCATTTGAAAATAAAAAAAAAAAAAAAAAGGCAAGGAAAAGGAAAGATGTTAAAGCCCTTTGATAGGGGAAGTTTGCAAACCTGAATGTCAAAGGCATGAGAACTAAGACTAAAATACATAAAATTTGATCCTTATCTTTAAAAGTATCAGAACTTTTTGAGACTGAGATGTTTGAAAGCTGGGAGGTGGCAACAAATGATCAAAACAGCCTTTACAAGAAAAGATGAGAACAATCCAAATTATATTTTAAGATCAAACTCTTCTCCTCCCCCTCCCCTAGTAATTTACATAGATCTACATTAAATACTGCAAACTGCAAAAACAACTGGTTCTGATTTCCAAACCAGGAGAGCTGGCTGCCTTTTCAAGGTGGTTTGAAAACTTCAGGAGAACGTGACTGTCCAAAATTGATAAGTCTATAAAGTTTTACTGCCACGGCATCTAAACGTAGTTTATCTTTCTTTTTTAATGCATGGAGGGGCCAGTCTGTCTCTCTATATTTTATTAAACAGGGTATTTCCACCGAAGGACAGTAGCCCTCCTCACTGTCTGTAATCTGTCTGCATTAGATCACTTTAAAAGGTATTAATGGAAATAAAAAGTTAAATGTACCACGGATTTTAAGGGTGTCACAGCCTGGAAGAATGAAACTGAAGAGAATGGATTCTGACTCGCAGTGAATGAACAGAAATAAGTCCAGAGCTGCTGGAATGGGAAGGCTGTCCCCACTCAGTGTTCATCCTCTCCAGTCACTCATCCTCCTCCTCCTGCCCCACGCCAGCCCAGGCAGGGATTCCATGGGAAGCTCTGAGGTGCTCCCAGTTCCCGTGGCAGCAGGAGGGGATGTGATCCCACGGTTCCCCAGGGCTGCCAGGACCTGCAGTGCTCAAAGGCACTGCTCTCACTTGGCTGCCTCACCATAGGAGCACCTGGGGCAGGGAGTCAGCACATGCCAGTGGCCTCATGCTGCGGGAATTGACTGGAGTTTTGAAGACTTGGGTTTAATCTCCAGCTCCAGCATGGACTCGCTGGGTTTTTGTGTTGGTTTTTACATTCATAGCTGGTTTCTTCCTCTCTCCCTCTCTCTGCATTTCATGATTTTGGCAATTGATCAGGAATAGCCTTTTCTCCTTCTTTTACCTTTCATCTTTCTAAAGGAGGAGAAGGTATCCCAAAAATATGGTGTGTGGGATCTGCTGTCAGCTTGTGGACCACAGCCCCTGCCCAGGACACTTGTGTTTTACTCCACTGGATAGACATGGACATGGGAGGGGTTTTTTCCCCCTTAGAGTGGGTTTCTAACTGAGCTGAATCCAGCACTCGTTAAGGCCTGATCATGACTGACAGTTCACATTATCTTGGGCAGCACTTTTGATCAGGCAGAGTCACCTGGGAGCTGCTCCGGGAGCAGCCACAGGAGTCCCAGCCACTCACAGGCTGCTCCTAACGACACTGCTGGGAATTAAATCACAGCGTGAGGAGCAAACGGAATTGGTCACAACGTGTTTAGGACTTGAGACCCGAGAACCTCCTCACAGAGGTTTTGCCACAGAGTTTTCATGAGCCCAGTGCAGGACTGCTGGGCCCCCTGTGAACACCCTGCTTTTTGGGGATGTAGACTCTCCATCACCTGAATTATGTCTCTGCTCTGCCCTCCAGACAACAACCAACATGGCTGCCCTATAGTCACACCCGTGGCTAGTCCTAGTCCTAAACCCTTTTCTGACCACACCACCCTCATCTTAAATCCCAGCTCCAACGTCTTTCTCTTTGAGAAGCACAGCAGGCTAAGTATTCCTGACATTTCCACAATACTCAGTGTCACCTTTTGTACAGGACTCTCACAGCAACAGCCTCGCTGGGAACACAGGGAATGCCCCAACAGTGAACCTGTTACACAGCTGGTGACCAAAAAGCAAAGCATCCACAGCCCTGCTGCTGCTGATCCCATTGGGAGCAATCCTATTTTAGGGAGATAGAGACTGACTCCCCTAACAGGAGACAGCACTTGTGAGTTCTGTCTCTCTCAAAATTCACATCTGGAAATGAGCAACTGAGCAAGAACCAGCCCCATGAGACACATCTAAACCAGCCCATCTTAGCACTGGGGACATGCCCTTAGCTCACACATCCAAATGATTCGTGGTTCCACACAAACCTCTGATACTCTGGACAGCGCTGCTGCATCCTGTCCCTAAATCCATACCCACACCCTGCCCTGGGACAAGAACGGGGGTTTGACACCAAAGAGAACGAGGTGCCTGATTTGTGTTCCATTTCAAAGGGATTTAGAAGCTCTGCTCCCTCCCAGAAACCTGCCCAGCCTCCCTCAGAGGCTGTGCACAGGCTTCACATGACACCAGATAATGTTTGTGGGCTCTGGCATGACTGGGGATTACTGCTCTGAAAAGGAGGACTTGCTGAAGTGGCTGTGGTTTAAGGAAGGATTTGAAAGGGGAGAGAAGTACAGAGGGAAGCTGTTCTAGACACTAAGTCACGTAAGAGAAGGCTTAAAAACAGAGCAGGAGGAAATGAATGGATCTGAAAAGGAAGGGATTTGGGATAAATGAGTGGAGGAGGAGGAGAAACGTCAGCTAGCAGTGAGATTACATGGGGCAACGTGTGAGCTCCTTCAGCCTTTCTTCTTGGGGCGACTAGAGTGATGGGAAAGGGGAGATGCATCAGTGAGCTCTGGGCTGGCTGCAGGAGGAAAATGGGCGACCCCATGCTCCTGGTGGGAATTGAGGGAATTTGGTGGAATGACAGCACAGCTTGCTCAGATCACAGAGTAACTGATGATGGGAACCTCTTACAGGCAGCTCCAGCTGAAACAGGGACCAAAGTACAGCCAGTGGGTTTCCAAGCACCACGACAGAGGTCAGGAGAGGCGTGGGGAAGAGCAGGAAGCTGAGAGATGCTGGTGGAGGGTAATGGTGTAATGTTCACTCACCAGGCTGAATTAAACAGGGCTGGCTCTGTTCATGGATTTTCCTGCACTAGTTTGCACTGGTTATCAGAGATAAGCCCCATTAATGCAACTCTCTTACCATGTTGGGAAACCTCAATAATGGAAATTAACTGCTCTGCATGGACAGATGAGTGGAAGTTGCACAACCGCTGCCCTATTTCCGAGAAGCACAGCAATGTTGAGTGGGTGCAGCCAAATTTAATAGCTGTTATCAAAACCAAG
Organism: Tichodroma muraria; assembly: GCA_013390105.1. Classification (NCBI taxonomy): domain Eukaryota; kingdom Metazoa; phylum Chordata; class Aves; order Passeriformes; family Sittidae; genus Tichodroma; species Tichodroma muraria. The sequence goes on from WAAG01077166.1 coordinate 26,547, forward strand.
GAAAGAACTTCCATTCAAGAGGTAACCAGGAGAAGAGCAGGGACTTGGGAGCGTTGCACAACTACAGCAGCTCTGGACCAACAGCAGCGACTCCGGGGCTGGAACAATGCACCAGCTTTAGTGCTTTGACAGGCGGCCAAGGGCCTTACAAAACACCTCAAATAGTTAATGCAAATCCATATTACCAGGCCTATTAATGGCCTGTCATTGCCTGTCTGCAGATCACTATTTTGTGCCAGTAAGCTCTAGATTTCCTTAATCAGTTATCCTTAGCCAACATTCCTAGCACTGGCTGGATTCCATAAGGTCCTAAAATCTGAAGGACCAACCTCTTCTCTACCCATTGAATCACCATTCCCCCATTTCTGGCCTCAGTTTCCTCTTCCATTTAGTGGGGACAACATCTTGTACCTTCACTGTAGCCATGAGACATTTGTGTCTAACTGTTTTCAGAGCTGAGTAACTCAAGCAGACGTTATTTTCAATTTCTTATTGTCGCAGTTTAGGCTTTAAACCGATTCTTACAATCCTTCACACACATGACAAAATGATCAAAAGCCATTTGCAGCTGGTTTTAAATCTGCACCAGACTTTACTGAAACCTGGTGTTTCTGCCCCATTTGCAGAGGACTTGGCAGGGAGGACAGGAGAAAAACTGCATTTCCCCTGTCTCTGCTCCCTTGTCTGTTAATGTGAAACCTAAAATACTCCCCTCCATTTTGGATCAATGTCATATAACCTCATTTCCTCAGCTTAAGAAAAAGCCTTAGATTTTATATGTTGCACTAAAATATGTCAGCACTGCTCAGTTAATAAACAGTGCTAAATCAAAACCAGGCCCCAGTTCGTAGATCATGTGAGCAGTGTCAAACACGGGGAGTGATACCACAGCAGAGATGTAATGGACAGGCTCCTTAGCCTGGGTTTATGGCTGTGAAAGAGAAAAACCTGGTGTTCAGTCACTTCTCATTCACCAGAGGCTGTCACACAATCTCTCACAGCTTTTTGGGTTATGTTTATTTTTCCTGGGGTTCCCAAGGGCTCTACCTTCTGATCCCCCTGCAAAACCTCCTCTGTGACTACCCAGAGGACTAACCCCTGACTTACAGCCAGAACTTGAAGCTTTTACTGCACGTTAGAGCAGATCCTTACCTGATAAATCAGAATATCCCCCATCCATTTACATCCACAGAGGAAACAATTTGCACAATTCAGAGGAACAAGGGCTTTATTTTCTTCTCCATGTTGACTTTCCCTGTGTGGTGACTGTTGAAGCCAAGAAACTTCTCTCCCTCTCACTTGTCAGCTGGACACCCCAGCAGCTTTCAGGGCTGGGATTCAGCACCTACGGCCACCCTGACCTGGCAGCACCACTCCCTGCCCCAACCAGGCCACACTGCAGTGCCTATGGGCTCCTGGTGAAATTAAAGGAATGAATCCCATCAAACTGTTCTTGTTAGCGCCACCTCCTAACCATCATCCAGAATTTGGGGGGAAACAATGAGGAGCACGTCCTAGAGGCTGTCACATGTGGCCATTCATTATTCCCACATTTCTGAAGACCACCGTGAGCGGACCCACAGAGACCCCATTTACTGCCCCTCACACCTGAAACACGACCAATTACTGTGTAGCTTTGGAGAGTAATAGCGAAAAAGCTCCTCTCACTCACTGCTGGAAAGAAAATGTTTTTGGAAAGCTGTTCCTGTCATTTGATATTGTCCAGTTTTTCCACTGAGAAAAGCCAAACGTGAAACCTACAGGCTGGTTCAGTTTTTCCCTTGGCAATACCCAGCTAAAGGCTGCTCAGTGTATCCATACACCTCCTCCTGCTGCTCCTGAAAACTGCCATGGGTGGACACAGGGGTGCCAGCATTCAGCCAGGGCCAGGCACTGTCCAAGGCCACCTGGGTGTCGTTCCCAGGGGGAAACCTGAGGAAAAAAATCTCAATATAAATACTTGCAGGTTGCAGCAGGGAACATCCCAACTCTGGGGGAGAGGAAGGACTACAACAATGCAAGGACTCATCCCTGCCACTCTCAACTGAAAAACAGCCAGCTAAAAGTTAGTTGGAGTTTGAACTTTCTGCTGTAGTGAATGGAGAGGGAAACTGGCACTTCTGGAGGGCCATTCATCCCTTCCCAAGATATCTGTCTGAGACAGGGAGGGTGGATTGATGCTGGAGGTGCCAGTGTCTTTCGACAGGGACTGTAAAAGGAGCCTTGATGATTATCTTGAACTTTTAGGCAGAGTCAGTTAAGGTGAATCTTTGTTGGCCTGAAATCAGTGGTGGTTTCATCTTTGCCTTCAGTGGGGCTGGGTTTTCACCACGGCGATCTGAACAGATTAGAGAAGAAAAACAGAATAGGGAAACACATCTATAAGGGAATGAAATATTTATTTCCCCCGATTCACAGAGAGCAATTAAGATATAAAGAGATTAGGGGAACTCTTCACAGTCACTGAGTGGGCTTATATTGAACAAGAAAGGAGGCTTTGGAGCCTGCAAGCACAACTTGAGCTCTCAGCCACTCTGCCTTCCTCCCAGGAAAAGCATCATGCAAATGTCAAGATGAAGGAATCGTGGCAGACATGCCATCTGGGAGGATGATGGACAACAAGCTGACTAGGAATAAATAGCAAAATATAATAAATTCCAAACCATGCCAACAGCAACTGTTGTGCTATGAATTAACAGTGCTATTAAATGTTTACGCACACACTTCTGTCAGCACCTGTCAGCATTTATGCAATACATACGTTGGCAAATCTGTATTACGTTATTTCTTGCAACTGATCTGCATTAATACTGCCCGTGCACATGTTCAAGCAAATTGCTACACTTCTTTTTGACCTATCCATGTGCAAAAGGTGCAGCAGTTCACAGAATTTTATGCCTATGCAGCAAATTCGAGGTTTATGTGCCAGGCAGCAGAGCATGGCTGGGGGATAGAGGGCAGCAAAGGAAAGAGAAAGAGGAGCAGGGAGGAACAAGGGACCTGGAAAGCCCCGGTCAGGGCTGGAGGGTGCCTGAGGAGGGCTTAAGGCAAAGCTGGGTTCACCCCAAACCAGGCCAGAGAAGGGGAGTCACACTGTAAGCCTCCTTGAGCAGGAAGGAAAGGACAGAGGAAGGGGGGAAGCCCCAAAGTCCAGCCCTAAGCTGCAGCCCCAGTAGAAAACACACTTGGCCGGGGCTCCTGCTAAACTCCTGCTGCAGGGAACAGTTATGCTACAGCCAGCAGGATGGACCACAGTGCTCTTCATTTAACTTCCCCCCTCTGATTCCTTCTTTTTGCTCTCCCCTCCCTTCCCCCAGCCCCGGGTGCAGTAGCTGGGGTGGAGGAGACAAAAATGTGTAATTAAGGGAGTTGGCACTTGCTAAAGCTGGAGCAAAAGAGAGGGTTTGTGGTGACAGGGCTAAGTCTGGGACCCACCAGTGGCTGCTAATGATGAGAGCTGTGGTTGCTGAGCCACCCAGGCAGGAGCAGAGGCAGGAAAAGTAGTGGCTGCAAAAGGGGCTGTTGTGCCCCACCTCTGCTCCGTGTGAGAAGATTTTGGAGGCTCAGGGCACAGGATGCACACTTGGGACAGCCCAGCAGACACAGGCAGGGCAGTGGGAATGGAAACGAGGTCACAAGTGATGCTTGATCTGGACATCCCAGCTGCCTGGCCAGGTTTAACCTGAGCACAGGGCTTAGGCCAGGGCGCGCTGGCTCTGCTTCTGGAACTGGTGCTGCAGAGGAGGACAAACGTGCAGTGCCCCTTACAGGGCTGCTGCAGGACCTGGGAACTGCTCCTGATCTCCCTCTCCTGTTTGTGCATAGACACCGTGAACTTTTGTCTTTTTGCCCTCCATTTATTTGAAGTACCAAAAGCAGGTATGTAAGCAAGCAAACTTTTTGAGTTGCTCCTCCTGGTCTCATCAGGAGAGATTTTTGTTGAACCTGAAGCCACAGCAGAATCCTGGCCCTGCTGTGAGCTGTGGCAGGATGCAGGACAGGCAGAGTTGGCTGATACCAGCAGAGTGCCACACAACACCCCGTCAAGCTCAGCTCAAACTCTTGGTTTGCAAAGGCCATTTGTGCTCAGCACAACCCACTGAAATCCAAAATGTGCATGGTCATTTTGCTGTGCGAATTAAACAGGATTCAAAGAGAGCAGGGAGTGAAGAGATCTGCCCTGGCCATATCTGCCCTCAGTCAAACACATTAATTCATCAACTATATTCCTGTGTCTTTAAACACATGATTTTGACTCAAACTAAAGAAGGGCTTTTACACTTTACATTGGAATTAACATGACAAGCGATTAACAGATCATCAAGAATAAGACTTCTCTTAATAGTGCTAATAAAAAGGGAGGTATTTTTAATGCAGTTCCTAGGATTAATAATTGCCATTCTGACAGAGTCAGAATTTCCAGCGTGAGCCATTCCCTCCATAGCCACAGGTGCAGACGGATGAAGCAGCTCAGAGGAGCTGAAGTTGATCACATTTTCCATGTAAAAGGGCACAGTAATTAGAACTGATGAGGGTGCTGGAGCCAAAACACTGGGTCTTGGCGGGGAAAAACCCCCAGATTTGTAATCAACAGGGGCAACCACAGGAGAAGTTTTAAAATCCTAATTTAAAAGCACTTAGCAGTAGCATGCTATGCTCCTCCAGGTACTGAGTACGAGGACATTAAAGGAGAGGTAGGAAGTGTCCCTGGAAAGTGCTGCTATACAGGGGACTCTTCAGTGGAATTCACTGGGATTTTCAGTGCTCACACACCTGAAACTCATGGGGTTTTTTCTTCTGTTTAAGGAAGGCACAGAATATTTTAGTGCATCTCCAAGATTAAGTGGAGAAGTGAAGAGGTTGTTGTTTAAGATTCAGTTTTGAGGACTGAAGTCAGCCCGAAGGGATAACAGCTCTACATTGCCATCCTGGAGCTGGAATATCCTTGCAAAACAGAAACATTAGGTTTAATAATATAAGTGTGGATTTGTGTCTTTAAATAGCATTTGCTTTGCTGAGAAAGATGCAGAGATCTTGTCTTGATGATTAGTAAATCGATGGCAACTAAAAGCTGAATTTCCAAATGAGTTCAGCCCCCCAGTTTGCAGAACAGCTTTGTAGCAGAGTGATTTCTGTTTGTCTAAATGAGTGTTAAGGTCCTTGGAAATCTTTACTCCTGGTTGTGGGTTCTGCATACTTTAAAACACACCCCTGATCTCTTCTAACACGCTGAACCCCGAGGAGAAATACCAGCAGGGTTAGAAACCACCACCAGATATATTTTGAGCTTGATTGCCTGTATTATCTTAACACCCTGCTGCTCCAAACCCTCTGAAAACGACATATCTCATCTTTCTATTGTTATTACACCCAAAGGATACGTCTACACCGCAGTGCTGAGCTGCCCATGCCAGAGCTCCCTGGAGCTGGAAGCGGCCTCGCTCCAGCAGCGCCCGGCACGTTTCCCCGGCAGGAGAACTTGGGCTGCTCCTGCCCTGCTGAAGGTGGCTGTGAAAAAGCAACGGGAGCTTGGCTTGACTCTTCTGGCAACACACAAATGCAGCAGGGCAACCACTCCTGATTAGCTTGCTCCCACACCATCTGTTTTCCAAGACTACGTGGACTTCCTGGCACAGAGACTCCTGTTTGAGGATAGGAGCTTGTGTACAACAGTTTACCATAACCAGCAAAGCCGAGCTGACACTCCCTCCCTCAGAGACAGCAACAGTTTTGCTTGGGTTTGTTTTTTTTTTTTTTTTGGTTTTGGTAACCCTTTGCCTATTTTGCATGGCTGGTATCACACTGCAGGGGGGCAGCTGCAGAGATTTCTGTGCTCGGGGCAGGTTTGCTGGCACAGAGTGGAGCATCTCGTGGGCATGAGATGTCGAGGCCAAGCTGACGTAGGAAGGAAGAGCTGATGCCCCCAAACTGAGCAGGTTTCAGGCCTCTCTGCAGCAGCTCTGGGGTGCGTGGCAGGGCTGGAGCCTCCCCAGGCTGCAGGATGAGGGGGGTGAGGAGCTGCAGATCCCCCAGTGGCACTCAGGAAGGCTCAGCCCAAGGCAGCAGCCTGCACAGCCCCTCTCCTCACACTCCTCCCTCGGTCTGGCAGTGCTGGAGCAGCCTTAACACAATGCAGAACCCAGGCCAAAACCCAAAGCCACTCTGTCTGTCTAACCCTGTCTGGCAGTGGTGCAGTACATTATTACCTTCTGTAATTCCCCCAAGTTATTTAGGGCTGTCTCCTTATTATCTCGATATCTTGGCTCCCATAATAATTACAGACCCAGTTTTACAAGGGCAATTTTTTTTTTCTTGATTAGTTTCCAGGATTCTGTTGTTGCATCAAAGCTGTGCTCGTTTTTGTGTATTCCTGACAGATGTCTACTGGGGGAATTACAGCATGGGCACGCAGAGAGGAAGCCATCCACGGTGAGATTAAGGAAACAAAGAGCAGTTCTGTGAATTTAAAGGAAAAAAAGAGGCATTTCTCATGCACGTGATGCACACCCAGCTGGTCAGATGAGCACACACACACTTTGGCACTTGATCTTCTGTGATTTGTCCCAGCTTTTGCCCACCCACAGGAAAACACGTTACAGAAGTGCTGTAAGAACATCCTCTGGTCTGCGCAAGGGCAAGGAACAATTAAACTGAATTTGCCATGTATAATTTCTTACTCTTTCTGCTCTAGCCAAACCTCTAAAAGACCTTTACGAAAGAGCTGGTCCTTAATTAAGCTTTTTGTAGCGAGGAAACTTTGGTGAGAAATAATGAAGTGGACAGTTAAAAGTAACTTGAGAAGCAGCTGAGCTGGGAATAAAGCAGAGGTCTGCAGAGCCCTTCCATCCTCACCACAAACTCACGTGTCTGCTCTTCTCTAAACTCAGCCTGTCCACAGTCCTTTGTGAGCTGCTGCCTTCACCAGGCCTTGGCCAAGAATAAATAACAACAACAAAACACCCTGGTTATTTGTACTACAGTGGTGCCTAAAAAAATACTAATTATCCACGGCAGCGTGGTGCCTGCAGGCCTGAGGTGAGACTGGCACCCCATTGTGTGTTAGGTGTTACACAAAACAGGTTATAAAAAGATGGTCCCTGCCCCGGAGAGCTTATAGACTAATTATGCAAGAGAAGGAGTGGGTGGAAACAAGTTCAGAGAGAGAGAGAGAGTGATTCAGTATCTCCCACAGCAGAGCTCGCCAAGTTTCCCGGCCTCTGAACCGGCGCCGAACCCACACAGGTTCCTCACGCAGGAGGGTCCTGGGGCTGCCCCTTGGCTCCCAAGCGACTGACAAAGGCAACAGCTCCTGGCTCTGAAGCAGCCTCGGAATGTGCCTCTGGTCTCTGTCACACAGAGGTCGGGCCCCAAGAGGGTGTCTGAACTGTGGGAAGAGCCACGGGGCCACCAGGAGTCATCCCTGCCACCACCACTTCCAGCAGCAGCCAAGCCCTTTGCCACGCAGGTGTTTTTAGCCACTGCTGAAAGCAGGGGATGGGACTTGTTGGACAAAGAGCTCAATCTGGAATGGCAAACCCTGTATGTTAAGGGCTGGTGATGAGTAGATCAAACTGTGTGTCAAATAAATCACCCACTCAGTCCAGAGCCATACATGAAAATACAATTAGAGATTAGCCCATGGAGTGCATAACTGGCAATACATCAGCTACAAATCATTTTAAAAGCATGTAGCTGATCTAGCCTCCTTAATTCCTTGAGTTGTTGATTCCAATTATCAGCAGCCAAGTAGCAAAAGGTTTTTTTATCCCAGAAGATTTCTTACTTTTGGATACAATAAAAGTCAATTTATTCGATGATTACTAGGACATGGGCAGTTAATAGGTTGCGTCTGTTCTTTCTCCCCTCAGATATTTCAGAGTGGATCCATTAACACATTTACAGAGTAGACTTAAACAATAATAGTGCTACTCCTTCTCTGGGGGTACCCAAACCAACCCACTTTTTGTACAGGGCTCTGGGATGTTTTTTACTATTACAGCTCCAGAGGAATTTACATAATTGGTTATGAATAATTTGTAACTTGTCTAAGAGTCTCCATGTAGCTATCTGATTTACTACAGCTTCCCACTCCAGAACCAGCAGAAGATTTTAATACAGTTTTTAATTGCAGGATCATAATTTAAGCATATCAGTGCTGCCTAATGCAGACGGGACGTGAGACCAGCTCCTCTCACAGCCTCCCCCTGTACCTGGCATCCAGCTCCAGGAGGGCCCTGGCAGTGCTGCAGGGCTGGCAGCAAACAGCACTGCCCTGACTGCAGACCTCTCTTCCCTCCTTTATGTGTTTGACTCCAAATTATCTGCTTTCTGCAGGGAGGAAGGAAGAAAAACCCTCGTGGTTTAGGTGTTAAGCTCCTGCTGGGGGTGTCTGTGTTCAGGTGATCCCTCCATGCACCTTTGGGCACTCCTTTAGTCTGACCACAAGAGCAATAATGCATCTTCCCCTTGGCTGAGGCTGCTGGAATGCAGGTAGGGAACACTCCAGGGGTGGATGGATACTCTAGGACCACGTTTATAGGGAATACAAATTAACTTCATGAGGGCTGGGGTGCTGGAGGAATTGACAATGCAGGACCAAAGACTTGGATTTTGGACAGAAATCTGCACTTAAACTGCTCCTAAGCACTCTCTTTCAGGAATCTGCCCCTATCATGCAGGCAGGGATAGATAAAATGATCTGATTTTGCATAGGTACAGATAAGTCTCCTGCCTGTACAGAAATCAGAGATCAAGGCCAGCAGCTGAGGCAGCCTGAAACCAGTGAAATGAACTGGGAGAGCCCCTGCACGAAGGGTGTGTGTCGTGGCCTGCGTGCTCCTCCCCACCAGGGCTTCACCCTGGGCCAGGTGTCCTCTGCTCTGTGCCTCAGGAATGCTCTGGTGTCTCAGTGTTGAGATTCCCATGGCAGACCTTGACCTGCATCTGGGAATTTCCCCAGGCACCTCATCCCACAGGAGCCAGCTTCCTGGCAAAACCTCCATCCAGTTTGGAAGAAATCAGCCATCAGATCCAGAGTCACTGAGCACCACAGGCTGACTGCACTGGCTCTGTTTCCTAAGAAAATGGCACCAGAAAAAAGATTCCATATTTTCACTCAGTTGGAAGGAAGTCTAAAGCACAAGACTGCAACAAACTTTCTCTCATTTTTTCCCTATACGACTTTTTGCTTCTGCAAATGGAATTTAGGACTGGGTCACTGAATCAAATCCATTGCTCCCACAGGAAGCCTCTTCATGTAGCCCATTTAATTATTGATATTTCTGCCCCCCAGTTCAACAAAATCACAAGAACACTCCTAAATTTGTTTAACTTGAGGCAACTGCTAATCTTCAGCTGCCTCCAAGTGGCATTTCCAAAGACAGAGGCCATGCTTGTGTGCCTTGGGAAACACCGGTTTAATAAAAGATGTTATATCTCTTTCTTCAAATTTCACTATGCAAAGGGTAAATAATGGCTTAAACTCAGTGTTTAGTCAAGAGAGCATAAGCTTCATTGAGGCAAGTCCCCAGTGAGACTTAAGGATATGCCTAAATACTTCCTCTGATTTGGGGACTGAACATCTAATAAGCCTTTGCTATGATAGGGCCTTTACTGGATTTTTCTCCTTCAGCTACACTTTCTTTTAAAAAAAATTAATCCCATCAAACTACTGAAAGAACCACCTCACTTCCTTCAAGTTTCTTCCCAACATGTATAAAAAAGACAGTTTATTGTCCTGAAACCAAACCCATTCCAGCCTGTCAAAACCTTTCTGTAAGGCAGCAGCGAGCTGAATAATACATTTCACATTAAATTACACAACTGTGTCATCGGGCTAACATTAAAGGTAAGTCATTAATAAAAAGAGAAAATAAAGTGGTCCTTAATTATACAAGACATTAAAAGGCTGAGTGTTTTGCTTCTGCAGCACCCTCACTTTGTGAGAATAAACGTTTTAAGAGCAGTGTGAACTTCCCTCGGCGGAAATCCCTGCACCGCTAATGCAGCTCCAGCTGCAGCCGTGTCCTCGCGCCCCTCCCGGCTGCTCGGGGCCGGTTTGAAACCCCTGCCTCCCTCACACACGGGGTTTTGCTTCTGTTTTGTTAGTGATGGGGGACATTTTCAAAAGAATCCGGTGAAAGCACTTAGTAGCTGAACCCCATTGATTTTCTGTAAAAATAGCGCATCTTGGTGCTTCTGACAAACGTCCGAACACACTTTGGAAGCTGGAGCCTAACAGGATAAAGCCAAAGGAGCACAGAGGGAATCCAGGCATGGGAAGCTCCGTGTTAGGGCCAGGTAACAAGGATGGTGGCAGAGGGAGAGGGGCACTTCAGGCTCACTGCCACTTGTGCATCAGCAGAGGATGAGGGCCATGGTGTCCCCCCTGCTGCCCAGCTCCCAGGTAAATCCACACCTGGCAATCCCCAGAGCCCTTCTTCAGTCACCAAACCCTCGTGGGGACAAGGTGCCTTTCTGCACATCTCCATGCAGGATACCTTCTGTACCCTGCCAAGTGACAGCAGGAACTCCTCGGAGCCAGACCTCCTCCAGGGAAATCACAGATTTAAAGCTTCTGGGGACTGCCATAATTTATTTTTTTTTGCCTGCAGAGCACCTTTTCCCAGCAGAACAATCCTCTCTACATTCCTTCTTGGCTCCTCCTTTCCCCTCCAGCTTCCAGAAATGCAAAGCTCCTGTGCTGAGACCCTGTCGCCCCTCAGGGACTGAGCCAGCCTTGCCCTGGGGCACAGGACTGAGAGAAGCACCACTCTGGGAGGCTCCCTGGGAATTCCAGGGGTTTCCCTCCAAGCCTGAGCTAAGGAGAGAGCACCCAAGCAGGAGCCCCAACGCTCCTGCAAGCCCTACACAGCCGCATGGGATGCCCACCGTCACCATTGTCAGGAAGATTAATCCACATAAACATCAGAGGTTTATGTCCAAAAAGGAGACAGAGGAGTCCTTTTACTTTATTCGAATAAAGGGAGAGGCCATGGGACATTCCCCTGGGGTCTCTCAGATTTTTGGAGAACACAGCCTCCTTTTTATCCCAATTTCCCAGCTGCATTTCCCTCTCTCTTTCCCCATTGGCTGAGGTACTTGAGAGGTTCAGACTTCCCAGAATCCCTGAAACCGAGGATTCCCCCCTAATGTACAACCCTCCCTTTGAATTTTTAATTCTTACAGAATTTAGGGGGTTTCTTTCATCTTAAAATGTCTAATTTCATTTAACAGCAAACCTAGAGTTTATTTGCAAAAGCAAATTTCTTTTTCCATTCATCAATCAGTGGAATCCTCCCCATTGTTTCTTTTATCTCCCAGTGCTGGCTTTATCTACCAGCAGACCCACAGCTTGTTTGTAAAGACAACTCTGCTATTCCTCTCACCATCTGGCAGCTGTGCAGGGATAACCGGGAGGGTGCCACAGCAAAGGCTTGGGAAAAGAAGGGTTAAGGACACCCAGGAATATCCGTGACTTGTGCTAAGGATAACCCTCCTCTGCCTACAGAGCTCAGCTAAGTGGAGGAACTTTGCATTAACCTGCTTTTGAGGACTCCAGTCAGGTAGGTCTGCGGATCCTTCCCCGGGGGCGGGTGGAGCCCGACTTCTCCAACAAAAACAAATTGGAAGGAAAATTTCCAAGGAAACATGAAAGGTTGTGAAAAGTGTTGGTTTGTGTGGAAAATTTTTGTCCTATTTTTCCTGAAAAACCAAATGCCTAAAAACAAAAGTATTTTTGGCCAACCCCCTGAGTTTTTCAGTATTTGAATTTCTGAACCATAAAAGAAGAACTTTTCTTGGGAACGGTGGATCAAAAAATTCCCCCTAAAATTAATTTCCTTTTAGTTTGCATTTAAATTGTCTGCCTTATTATGGCACTAATTCTATTTTATTTTTTTTTTCAAGGAACAAACTCTTCAGCATTGCACTTACACTGAGATTCAGAAGATCTCTGTGTTGTGGATACAGTCTTTCATCAAGGAGACTAAAATTTTCCACAGTTTCAATGCTGGGGAGCCATTTAAGGCTTTGACTGACGTAGCCAAATTGGCCAGGAATTAGTTTGTTAAGAAAACATCAAGGATTTAACCATATGCACGTCCCAAATCATGCCTCTACAATCTAATCAAGTGGTTCCTTTCTGTAAATGCCAATAGAATATTTGGTACATATTAAAGGATGCTAATAAAATTTACAAGATGAAATGAGATTCCTGCCACGGACACAGTGTGTGCCCCTCCTTTGCACCTTCCAGGTTTCAGCAGCACAGTGCAATAAGGTGCATGGGGTGTATTGAAATTAGTTTGAAAACTGGAGGGGTGTCTGGGTGATTTCCTTGTTTGGTGGCACCTTCCCTCTGGTGCCTGCTAAATCATCCTTGCCAAACATTATTTACCCCTGGAGCTAATGAAAATGCTTTGAAGAGCAAGTCTCAGCATACCAAGTGTTAAATATTTCACATGTGCAGGGGTAGCCTTCACATTAAAAGACGTCTCCTTTGGAGTAATTAACACATTTAAACTATCCTGAGGTTAAAGGGAAAAAAAATAAAATAAAAAAAAAATAAAAAAAAAAGGGAAAACCAAACCAAAACAGACAAAATCCCTCAATACCAGGTAAAGACCAGACACCTGAAGTTCACCATGCAGTGCCTCCAGCAGTGCTAACCCCAGGAGATCATGGGATGGGTTTGCTGGGTGCCCCTCACAGGGAGAACCCAAAGTCTGTCTGAGCTTCCCTTTATTGCAAAGAAGCTTTGCTGAACTCAGAAATGGCCACTCTGAGGTAAAGAAAATAACTAACTAAATAAATAAATACATAAAAGCACCTTAAAAGGGGTGGCCTGCATCCCCCTACACAAAACCAGCAAGAGACAGCCTGAGAGAGCCAGCCAGGGGAGGTGAGACTGGCTGTCACGGGATACAAGAGAGCAACACCTCCATCAGTTCTTTTCCAGTGGCACACCGGGAAAACCAGCTTGTGCCAAATCATCTCCATTGCTCACTCCTGCCTGGCTCTGCCAGCAGCACGCTTCCTGCTCCTCAGGAGCCTTCAGCCCCGAGAAGGGAGCACATTTTTTAGAGAGTCCTCAGCTGAAACACCAACAGTGTGTTCTGGCTCCATTTCAGAACAACTTCCTTTCCACCTCTCACCCCCAGCCTTGGGAACAGTAAGTTGTGATTCATGTGCAGACGCTGCTGTATTTCCATTATTATTATTATTAAACACTTATTCCTGCTTGTCTGTGGGGTGGTACAGGAATTACTGCATGTACAGATCCCCAAAACATCCACACAATTCTGTGAGAGCCTTTCCTAGGGCTGGAGAGAAGAGCAGAGGGCTGGGGATGGTGGGAATTACCCAGAATAACAGACAGAGCCTTGGGCTTCCGTGTAGAACAATTTTGCAGCAGTGCAGCATTTTCCATCATGGCCAAGATGGAAATCAGGAAACCAATAATGGAGGCTTTGTCCATACAGCCTTGGGACAGGACTCCCACCTGGTGGATGAGGATCTCCTGGAGTTTCCTGAGTGGCTCTGGAGCCCACAGTGATGGGCAGAGCACTTCTGGAGCCTTGGGATGAGCAGCTGATCAGTGGAGCAGCAGCAGTGCCTGTGTTGCTGCCAGGCCCTTCCCGGAGCCACGCCCGGCAGGAATCCTGGAAGCTGCTCTGTGGAGTGGTGCTGGCACTGGTGTTCTGCCATTTCAGCAGCCAAGTGGCTCTGAGTCTGTGTCCCTGACAGCTGATCAGTGAAGAGGAATATAATAACCACAATGTGGCGTTTTACAGGAGACGGGCCTTTAACCCAGGGATCTCAGATTCCTTTTCAGATGTTCATTACGCCACAAATTCCACACATGTGGAAGATGGTCACAAATGTCCAGATCTGCACAGCACTGTAAACTCATCTCTGTTCTCATTGTATAGGCAGGATCTAAGATGTGATGGACAGGTTAAGTCCTGGTTTGATTCCCAGGGATAATAAGGGTAGGTTGAAAGTAGCTCCTCAATATGGAAAGGCTAAACCAGGATGGGTTCTCCATAAAGCTTTCCAGAAAACTCAGCTGGAAATACCACAAAGAAAGCTACAATGTGCTGAAAATAAAAACACACCTTATGCCAGGCCTGAAGGTCACCCTTTTTAAATCCTGAAAAGCCAGTGACAGACTCCAGTACAAGACCAGGAATGTGGAGCGAAAGCCAGCACCACCAAACCTCAGCAGGGCCACGCTCTCACCTTCTTTCACTTCCATCGCCACAAAAGTACCCTGTGACCTCAAAAGTGGAATGAAATTGAGGTGCCTAAACTCCCCCTGCTCTCTCATCCATCCCCGCACTCAAATCCCATATATGGATTCAGGGTCAGCCTCGGCACATGGAGACGGAGCTTCACCCTCCAAATCTTTCATGGTGCTTTTTCCAGCAAGTCTGTCAAAGAGCTCAGATAAGGAATTATTTCCCTGAGCTCCCAATTCAGTATTACCGTGCCTGAGCAAGCTGCTCAACTCAACAATTCTTGTTTCAGAGTTATAGAGGCCAAGCCTAGCTAATCTTTCTTTATAATTCATTCCCCAAATCCCTGAATAACTTTGGTTGCCCTGCGCTGCCCCTTCCGCGCGCTCCAACGTGCGCCACGCTCCCCGTAATGAGGGAACTAAACCCTCACAACAATGGCCTACGTGTTTCATTCCACATTCCCCACTGATTAATGCTCAACGCTTCCATACAGAATATCCACACGCTTTACACTTAATGCTTCAATATCTATATTTATATCTGTATCTATACATACACACTGCAATAACCTTGCTGCTTTGCTTTACTTTACAGCTGCCAATTTGTGCACATGGCTGCAGAGTATTAGTCACCCCAACATTCCCTCCTCCTCCCAACAGCCTTGTTCTCAGTCAGCATTTCACATGGCATTTCCTTTCAAGGTATCCATGGCTATTTTTGGCCTGAGAGTTCCTGGTATATGAAACGCAATGAGCCACATCCTCGGCTGGTGCAAATGTGCACAGCCCTAATTCGGCCAGTGGAGCTGGGCCAATTCACAGGAGTGGAAACAGTCCCATAAATCTGTTATCAGACCAATACATTAGGGCAGCTTGTTTAAACTACTCCTGCTCTGGTTGTATTTATTTACAGATAACCCACAGCAGGTAAGGCTGATGGTCCTGCACCACAACAGGGACTGACTGGGGATAAGGACAGACACCCAGACAGGTCAGTCAAGCACTGCTCTGGTATTACTGAAAAACCTCCTCTCTTTGGTCTCCTTTTGCCTCAGTAGCAAGTTGTTTCAAGCCCCAAAATGGGTGAAGACCGTTTTAATGTAAAAGGGAAACAAAAGTGTGGCTAAAAGCGAACCTTGCCACACCTCCCCATCCTGAACTGTTTCCTGGTTGCGACATCCTCTATTTTCTGTCCAAAAGCCAATTTTTTATCAGTCTCTAGGCTGGCCTTTCAGAGCAGCCTGTTTCATACAGTCTTCCCAAACGCTTGAAAATCCACCTCAGCAGCAGCTCCATGTACTGTGCCTACAGCCTGGAGACACTGGAGAGGAGCAGGGCACAAGGGAAAAACCCCAGCCCATTAGACTCTTGCCTGAGTTCCTTAATGCTTTGAGGTGAATGATTTAGGCTGTAAGAAAAAGCCTCCTGACAACAAGATCTATTAGTGTATGGAATAATCTTCCAAGGGAAGTGATGGAAACATTGCTGCTTGGCACATAGCTAGTGTTTGTCCAGACTAGTTTTTAAATATACAATCCTGAATTGGCAGAGGAAAAGTCTAGTCGAGGTAGTTGCTCTTATCTATCTCCATATTCCAGAATAAATCAGGTCATCTCCTTTGTTCTAGTCTAAAAATTGAGGAATGCACTTAAAACAATTCATGAAGTTTTAATCAGCTATGATCTCTCTTTTATGATCCACATGGGTTGTATCTTATTAAATTAGATATATCTAACTGTTTCTTTTTAATCATCAAGTTTTTCTAATATAAGGCAGCAGCACTGTCTTAGCACAGCTGGCACAACCAGGGCTGTGAACACCTTCGGGTCTCTCCCTGGTTATGCCCCAGGCTCCCAGGCAAGTAAATAAACCTCTACTTAAAAATAAAATCAAATCACTCCCTGATTTGTTTTTTGTCACTCAGAGAGCCTGGGACTGACTTTGAAAGGTCATGGGTGTTTGTGGCTCTGGATAAGGTCACCAACTGAGGAGACCTGGGGTAAATTTCTAAAAGAGGACTCAAAGGTGTGGAGATAGCACAGCATTTTTGTGGTATAAAAACATGGAAAAAGGATCCATACTGCAGGCTGAATAAAGACTGAGAAGCACTGCATCCTGAGAGTGGGGATTTCAGCCACAGAGTTATCCTGAAAGATTAAATAACAGTTATAATGTTCAAAACTGGGAAGGAAGGTGAGTTCTGCAGAGTTTTGCTTTGAGAAAGATTGGCAGCTGCCCCCTCTGGAAAAAAAAAAAAAAAAAAAAAAAAAAAGAAAGAAAAAGAAAAGATAAAAAGGAACATGTGCTATTAGCACATTCCTGTCTTCTGGAATGTGAGGTCTTCCTCCCAGTGCTCCCAGTCCAGCACCCCTGCCTCCCCCAGCAAAGGGGTCACACACGGGGGATGTCAGCGATGGCCGGAGCCCCTTCAGTGCTGCTCGTGCATCATCCAGCTGGGCAGGACACGGGGGCAGCGCTGGAAATGGCAAATCCCTGCCCTTTGCCTTCCCGAGGGCTTGGCGCGTGATCCCAGGCGTGACACAAGAGCACAGAACCCCCGTCAGTTCCAAAGGGCTCGTGGATATGATTCCCTTTGTTTTGTACAGCCCCCGACCCTGAACAAGGCCCCTCAAGGGATGGATTTGTAGCCACCAGCCTCCAGCGCAAAGAAACCTCAATATCACAGATCACCAACTTAAAGCATCTGCCATCAACAGATAAAACCTCAGGCAGGTGCTTCTATGAGGTTCTGCCCATTTTTTATAATACTTAAATCATTCCTTGAATTCACTGGAAAGAACTATTTTAATGGCATACAATTGTTTGAGAAACAATATTGGGATAAATGTAAAAAATGATAAATAAGATACAGAGCAGCCACTCCAGCAACCACAAATTCAGCCATATTTTCTTTCCAAGGTCTCTATATCAGATCTTATCTCCTGTAGGAGACTGGTTTTCTTTCTCCCAACTCCCAAACACTCATCTATTGTTTTGAAAATGAAAAGCCTGACAGCAGAACGGGACATCTTTAGAAGAACATGTCTGATATGAGAAAGTCACAGTAACTCTGGTATTGCTTAAGATTCCAACCACTGTTACTTAGTTCAGAGTCTGCACAATTACTCAGTGTCAAATTTGGTCAAATTGTGATTAGAGTGTGCAATGGATCAGAATACAGGCAAGATGCAATGGATTTAATAGAGGGCACGGTCATATTTGGGGGCACTGGATAGTTTCTTGAGCAGGAATGCAGAATTGAAAATAATGCATGTTTCTTGATTAGTTATTTTGCAGTTTTGGTAGAGGTTTGTGAGCTTATTCTAAATATGATGGCAAGAGGAATTCGTGAAAGATATCAAAGCAGATGTAAGTACTTTGGTTATCATCAACTGTACTCTATAGCTGCTTTTTGTGCAAAATAACTTAATTCCTAACTTGATATTAAAAGGGACAAATGTACTACTCCCCACAGTGAGGAGGACTGTCTGCAAGCACAGTCTGCTCTTATTTTAGTGTCTGGAGCACTACTGCATTAGTGAAGGAGTTCTAGCCCTAAAGGTACACATATGGATCTTCGAGTTCTCAGGAAAGCCAAAGCTATCGGGGCTTCCTGAACTCCTTGTTATCACTTTGCAGCATCTGGCTCGTGGTCAGCTGTTTCATGTTACTGACTTCTACATTTGTTTCTGAAGAAATTAGCACAGCTTCCTTCAAATGCTACATTCTGCAGTGGTTTTGTTTTTGATTGGAACATCTCGTTGTTCATCTTGAAATCAAAGTCATTTATGGAAGCTGAAGAATTTTAATGTTCCTCAGACTCAAAAGCATTTGTTTAAACCACCACCAGACAAGGAGATGAATAAGAAAGACTGTCTGCTCTTGATTTAGTGGGACCAGATTTTTAGAAGAGCTCAGCAACCAGTGTCTGTCTTCAACACACTTAAAACTCCTTTGGACAGCCTGGGTATTTATTAGTGCTTAAATGAGAATGGCTCTCATGAAAACCATGACCTTAGAGAACTGGACAGTTAATATACACTATATATGTCTGTATTTCCATCTGAAGGAGGGGATTTATTCATAACTTCAACCTGCAATTTGAAAGAAGCTTTTGAGTCTCACTATTTCTGCACTGGTGTGCAGAAATTGTTCACCCAAAAGGCCCATCTGCACCACTGCTGAGCTGTGAGCTGTGTTCAGGAATTGCTGCCTCCTACAAAATGATATGCAGGACAAAAACAGACAGGATCTTCTTAGGTAACTTTTGTTTAAGCCCTACACAGAGAACAGAATAGATTAAAGCAGTGGGAAAACAGGAGATCAAGTCTTGTGATGTGGTGATAGGGTGCTCCTTCCAGCCAACCGCACTTCATTTCTCTCCACTGGTGCTTCCAAGTGGTTTTCTAGGATACCCCTGAGCAGAACTCATTGTAATAACTGGAGGAAATAAATTAATGGAGAATTACCGCAAGGTTCATCTGAGAGAAGTTTTGATAAACAACACTTCCAGGCTGAGATATTCAGCACAGCCTGAGGAATGTGGACTTTCCCACTCCCGTCAAACCGAGCGGGTGCCGGGGCCTCTGAGTCAAGCTGGGAAGTGGCTGCCACAACCTCCAAAAGCAATCCTGCATTTCAGGTGCAGTCAAAGATCAAGAAGTGCCCTTAGACTGAAAATTTCTGACAAGGCAAGAGGTGAAAGAAAAAGCATCTGACCCACCCAGCTGGCAGCTGGTGCCAGGCTCAGGCTCAGCAAGCAAACTCTGAGGGGAGTTGCAACCTCTGCACTCCCAGTGTCTGTCAAGAAAATTGTGCAATCTTCAGATGGAGGAGACAGAAAAAGAGACAACAGGGGAATCACAGCCCAAATGCCACCCTAGATACAGCGAGATGGCCCACACACGTGCAAACCGGGACAAAAGCTTATAAAAATCTGGGCAAATTAAATATTATCATATTGCTTCTGTCTGGATTCTCTCCAGGCAGAGTCCCCTCTTGGCAAAGGGATAGCTCATCCCTGAGCATTACATTATTTAAGTCTTTTCCAGACCAAGATTTAGACAGACCTTAATTGGTGCTGGTCTTTAGGCTGGCTGGCTGTACGGACAAAATGTTTCCCACTTGAAATTATTTCGAAACCACCACTGACACCTCTACAGCCACAGGTACACCTGGTACTTCTCTATTTTAAAAAAGCAACACACACTCCCCTGGCACTCTAAACCCAGGTTCTACCTCATTTGTACCCATAGGATGCCGTTGAAGTCATCATGATTGCACGGGATAAACGAAGGTTGATGTTGGCCTGTTTAAATTAGAATTTTTTTAAAACCTGTATATTCTTCCCATTGCTAAATCTTTTACAGAGGCTACTAAGGCAGAGAGCTGCTGAGCTAATCCTCTTTGACTCCCTGCCATCCTGGCAGGTACAGCAAAGCCTAAGGTAAAGTGGAGCATCAAAAGGAAAATTAATGTCTTCTAACAGCAATTAGAGGAAATTATTTAGATATAAATCTTGTTTTATATCTTCTCATACTTGTTTTTCAATCTTTCCCCTTTGATTTTTTTTTCCTTTCAGGCTTTTCAGAAAGAAACATTTAAAATCCATCCTGTAAACCAGTGGCATAATTAGCTGCATGTTACACCTGGTATTTTACTCTTCTACAGAGTAATTCCTTTGAGCTTTCTTTTTTACTAAGCCCCGAGGTCTCCTGAAACTGAATCTACTTGTTTCTCATCTGCTGGCTGACAGGAACCAAAACCCAGGCAGGGACTGTAGGGTGCCCTCCTGCCACCCCTTCTGCAACCCCCAGCCGTGGCAGAGGGTGACCAGAGGTGCCAGGTGTGCCCAAGCCTCCGAGGGCAGGTAAATTCACCTCCTGGCTGCCAGCACTTGGCCTGTGCCATGGAGCAAAGCATGTAACCTAATTGTGCTCTGATAACATCAAACAAAGTCTCTCTGATCCACGTCCTGGCACGAAGCCACCCTATCTGGGGTCCGATCTGACAAGGCTGCCGATTGATCAAATCATTATCTGCTGCTGTAGGTGTATCATCTAACACGAGCCAAATTCCTCCAGTTGCTGCTTCTCTTTTCCAGGGAGGATACGGGGCTGGGGCCGGCACCTTCCCCGTGGCGCTCAGCTCGTGCTCACCCAGGGCAGGCCCTGCTTTCTGCTTCCCCAAAAGGGTGGCTGTGCCCACAGTGTTATCACAGAAAACCTGCAAAGAGAAGAGAGAAGAACAGTCCTCTCTTCTCAGCACCGAAATCTCCGTTTCCAGAGACAGCCCAGCCCAGCTAAATCTGCTGACCCTTCCAGCTTTGCCACATCCTCCAAGCCTGGCTCGTGTTGTGCAGAAAGCGGCACTGGACCTTTTGGGCCCTGGTTCCACTTCCCTGTTACACTCACAGGATGACTGGTTGGTAAAAACCTCAGCTATTTGTTTGCACCTCTGCAAACCCGACCTCCACGTGAGCCTCTCTCTGGACGTGCCTTCCCCTGGAAATGCATCCCTGTTACTGCCCACAAAGGACAAGGCCTCGCTTTTACGATTCCCTCATAAAGCACCAGGCTTCTTAAATTCTGCAAGCAATCTGAGAATGAGATTTCCCTCTGAGCAGGAACACACAGTTACTCCTGCTTTTGAGAAGGTTGAATTGGACATTTGTCAGGAGCTACACCTAAAGTGACCCAGCCTGGAGGGCTGGAGGTACCCAAGGCAGACAAGAGCAAGGCCCTCACAAACTGCAGATCTGACCAGGCAACTCTTCATTTATGGGCAGCTTTGCTTTTGCTCTCATCCGAAGAGGGTGAGTAGAGCAAGGTGGGGTTTAAAGTCTCAGGTTGGCCTTTCTCAGAGTAAAAAAAGGAGGAAGTCACAGAATCATAGAATGTCCTGAGCTGTCCTGAATATCCTCCTTTTGTAACCTTCAATCTCAGAGTTACAGAAAGGGCTTGGCAGGGCCAGGAGATGCTGGACCCATTTTAGCACCACTGATTCAGGTCAGCATTTCATCTGGCCACCTCGTGGCACTTCCCGGAGTCCTATTTCAAAGTAAGCTATCCAAGGTAATTTATGTGGTTTATATGCTTTATTTTATCCACATAAATCATGAAACAAAGTCCATAGGGAACAGGCACTCTATACTTATCATAATATGTAACTTAGTTCCCCAGAGACTGAGTATGTACAGAACAGCTAATAAATGGTTCAAAAAAACCCTAGGTCATTAAATCTTGTTTTATATCTTCTTGTTTCCATCAAAGTATGCAGGAGTGGAAATTCTCTTTCTAAGACAGGCTCCTACTTTTCAGCCAACTGGGAATAGAGCCAGCTGAAAAGAGAGAACCCCACATACAGCACTGACAGCTGTGCACAAAATTCATGAGCTCAAGAGACAGACTGCTGCAGAGACAGGTGTCCGAGATCTAAGTTTAGCTTGGAAGATTAAAACAGTATCTACTAAGAATGCATTTATTCTAATCCTCTCTGTGCTAGAAACTACACATGCATCACTGATGTACACATCCTGGAAACATCTGAGATATGTCTTTCTTGTGTAAGATTTTATCCCGTTGTGTTCAGGGATAAAATAGGTTAGTGCTATGACCACAGAAGTGCACGAGCCCAGCAGAGGGATGTTCCTGCTGTCTGAGGAAGGGCTGGGATCAGTCGGCATCCACGGGCACAGGGAGGTGGGGTCCAGGCTCTGCCCACCCTGGCAGAGAGCAGCCCCACCCCAGATGTTCCCAACACAGCGAGGATGTCTTATGTAAATAAGAGCTGGGAGGCAGATCAGGTGTGGCTCTTGCAAGACAAATGTGCTTGGGAATTATGTATGATTCCATGTTTAGCTACCCTGGTACAAATCCAGAGTAATTCTTTTGATCTTAAGGCAGCACTGCTCTAAATACACATTAAATGGAAGAATGTGCCCACTGTCCTCACAAGAGCCAAAGGTACAAGGAGGACTTGGCTGTGGCACCTCCCCAGTGGAGCTACAGGTTGGAGGGAGGCTCTTCCCCTCACTGGCCTGACTGGGTGAAGAATCCAATTCCTTGTGACAGCCACAGATAGAGCAGAGCAGATTTTGATGCCTTAAGCTTGTAGTCCTTAAAATAGAGACAGCCTGGGAAGGCAGGAGACCCAGGTTTTTGATTCACAAGAAACAAAAGATGAATCACATATTTAGCATCATGTGATATAGTGCAGTTGCATTTATAATTGTCTATCAATACAGGTAGAAATTATCATATGTTAATACAAAGAACTTGATAATTTGGGTGACATCAAAGTCATAAAGTCAACAACAAAACAGGTTTAATAAAGCCTGATCTCCTTCACTCAATAAAACACGGGGCAGGTGCTCACCTTTGGAACACTACAGAGCAAAATTCCTGGGTTCATAACAAAAGATTTACAGATTCTTTCCCCTCAGAACATATTGAACCATAATGCTGGAATTTTTAGAACTATTATCTCTCCCAGAGAAACAAAAGTAACAGAGGGCAGAGTATTTTAAAAGGGCAGACTATTTAACCACAGTATTTCTCCACATCTGTCATTTCCACAGATTCAAGAAAATTCCCCAGTTTTGTTCAGGAGGGAATGGAATTTCACATTCATGAAAATTTGCAAATACTTGTTTAAATCAGCACTTTCACAGGGAGACAACATACCATTCCTAAGATCTCATGGCAAAGCTGCTCCTAAGGCTATCACAGAGATTACTGTGTTGGCGCCGACCGGCACAAAATTTTAATACATGGCTGGGGCTGCCATGCAATTCCTGCAAGCAGGAGTAATCCCTATCCTTGCATCAGCAGCCCCAGCCAGCAGGAGGTCATGTGATGGGTGCTCCAGACGACGACGTGGGGGAGGACAGGAGCAAGGAGGATGTTTTTAATTTATGTATTTAACCTATCTGTAATGGGCACTCGAGAACCGAAGCTGCAGAGTAACTTTTCTGCGGCCTCTGGGGAAACCTCTGTGGGGAATTGCCTGGGCAGCGAGAAGATGAGGGGGTGAGGAGCAGGGCACAACTTCAGCAGGACAGCTTCACAGCCCAGCCTAGGGGTGGCCACACAGCTGCAGAGTGTGTGTTTCTGAACACCCCCACAGCAGGCAGAGAAACCTCTGCTCACTGGGGAAGAGCTCCCCATGCCCACTGTACCCACCACCCAAGGCTGGGTCAGGTACCCCCAGCACTCCAGCATCCCAAACACCTAGGAAATAATAATAACAATGACAAAAATAATCAGGAGAATAATCCCTACAAAACCCACCATGTGGTAGGGAAGCACTGGCTGTCCCCGCAGTGCAGAGGGACGTGAGGGCATAGACTGAGCATTTTTCCTCAGAATTCCCCATAAAATATGGCAGACTTCCAACATGTGGTGCTTTCACAGCAGGATCAGCTTTCCATGCCGAAGACTGATTAGGAGGGGGAGCAGTGGGAACTCCATGGGCTGTCCTCAAAGCCTCCTCCTTGGGCTTTCCCACAAGCACATGGCAAAGTGGCTCCCAGTTAACAACTCATCACAAAATGAAAAGCATCTCCCCCTCCCCTCTGCTCTCAGGGCAGCTCATGTGTGAGCTGTTTCACTTTGTCTGCCAGCTCCTCGGGGCTGGGCCTTTGGGGTTTTCTTTGTAGATTCCTGCCCTAATGCATTAGGAGACACCAAGAAAAAAAAGAATAAAAAATCATCATTCCAGCACTGATATTTATGAACATCCCTTGGGTTTCTGACAACCCAAGTGTTTTGGCCTTATTGAGATTCTGTGGTAATTCACAGCCATTCCTACCCTTTCCCTGGATCACCCCTGGGACCCCAGACTCTCCCAAACCCACCACAACCTCAGGACACCATGGGAGGGGTCCCCCCCCTCACAACAGTGAGATCCTTCCAGGAAGGGTTTCCTCAGGCCTGTGAGGTTAAAGCTTCAGGGGAAGAAGTACTAATATGTATTTGAAATGGAGAAAGCAGCCTGGGTGGTGAACTCAACCACTCTGTCCCAGAATTAAACCCCAAGGGACTTCTTTCCAGGACTTGAGGACATCCTCCCCATCCTGCTCCACCACCCCAGGTCAACAGAGGAAACAAGACCACAGTGAGCCACCAGGCTCATTCTTTTCTCCTCCTAACATATTACAAGGCCGCTAAATGAAGAGGAATGCTCTTTAATTCTTCAGCTTTCAACCCTCCCCAAGCACACTTCTTTATGGATTTCAAACCAGTTTGACAATACACGGTTCTTTTGGTGTACGTGTGAGTTTTGGAGCAATATTTAACAACTAAATTAGATGTGTGCGTAGAACACACACAAGGCTGCCTAGATATTAGGTGGGGTCTTGTTATATAAAGGCAAGAACAAAGACCTTTATATTGCAGCAGGCAGGAGCAGCCCAGGTTTGCGCCCAGGTTCACTGCTGGGAAGTGAACTAATAGCTCGGGTGTTTTAGGCACCATTATTCATGGCTTTCACATTAAGCCATTCACATTCTTTTAAATTCCATTCTAGGCTGCCCCTATTATTTTTAATCCCTGCTACTTCCGAGGCCCCTGTGGCAGAGCTCTGCAGTGCTGGTGTGGTGGAGGCTCCACGCCCAGGATCGCCATCCCTCAGCCACAGCACAGAGGCATCAGCTCGGTGTCCTGCGCTCCCTGCAAGGGAGAAGGAGCTCCCTGGCCAGGGGCCAGTGCCATTCAAACCAATCTGCACATGGCCTAATCAGAGCTGTGGTTGGCTCTGTATCCTCAATTTGTTGAGTCACATCAATTTGCTGAGTTTCCTCTCCCTTCAGAAAAACACGCAAGTGCCGTTTTCTAAACATATTAACTCTCTTCAGGCTATTCTGTTGTGTAAACAGAAAGACAAGTGACTGGGCTTTGCAGGCGAGGAACTGATGCTAACTGTAGCCTGAATTCTTTGCAACTTCACCAGTTTTGTTACACCACTTTAATGTATCATTTGTTTCATGATGCCATTTTGAGAATTACGCTGCACCCTTTTCCTTAGACAACTCCAGCTTAATGACAGCTGGAAAAAAACCCATTACACTGCTGGGGAAGGACGCCCTGCAGTTAAACAGAAAGTGCACATCTTCATCCCTGCTCAGAGACCCTCCCCAGTGCCCAGAATGCCAGTGGGATTAACCCTGAGGTTGCCAAAGCCACAAATTGCCACCAAGATCTTAGAACCTTCGCTCAGTCACAGGTCAGAGATCACCCCTCTGCTGCCAGTCCTACAGCCTGGTGTTCTCCTGAACCATGTCTGGAGCCAGCAAAGGCATGAGGCACAGCAGCCAACCCACAACAATCCCACCATTCCCGATTCTCACCACTCCTCCCCAGCTCTGCTGCTCCCTCCTGCCCACAGGAAAGGCAGGCTGGCCTCAAAACAAGTCCCAGGAGGGCCCAACTTGCAAATGAGGAGGGCAACATAACTGGCTTTGCTGCAGGCTGCAAGAAACAACAGACAGACTACTTAAGGTGACTCCAAGGTCAACAGCAAGCTGCTGCTGACATTCCCTTTCTCTTGGTTTTTTTGCTGCTGTCTTCCATCAGCCTCTTGCCATCACTTCTGGGAAGTGCAATCATCTTGGTGGCTGTTGTCCATCCCAGAACTGCTTTTGGATAGGGCTCTGTACACTGTTAGTGAAGCACACCAGAAAACAGGATTATTCCTAGGCTGCCTCTTTGCAGGATGTTTTCCATGCCACCATGCACAGCTTGTACCAAGGTAAAGATTTTCATCTTTCTTCCCTTTGTACAGTAAAAACTAAAGCCCAATATTTGCTCCCTTTTGTGTTACAAGATCACAACCAAGCTGCCAATCATCTGGCCAAGGGGGTTATGCAAGAGTCAGGTTTACTGTAAAGTTGTACAAATTTTATAGGACCACAAACACTTTAACTACCATGATGCTTAAAACTCAAGAGCATTTGGAGAACAAGGAGAGTTATTCAGGCTCCACACCATTTTGGCTGCATGTTTTCCAGGTGTATGATTTCACCTCATGGAAAAACACAGCCATTGCCAAAGTGAACTCATAAAAACCTTTGATGAGTAAAGTTTGGATAAGCACAAATCATTTGAACCGACAGTTGGTCCAATTCTCAAAGGGGTTTGGCAGACATAATATAATTCGTGGTTTCACACACAGACCATTTTTCCCTTTCCCCCTTCCCCCCAGTCTTCACAAATTCGGAAGATGTTGTTCTAGAAGGTGCACTGGGTTGGGTTTGCTCTGTTTTTCTTTTCCCCCGAAGGGTTAGGCACCACACTCTTGCAACTCAAAGCCATTTGGGGCTGTGAGTAAGCCAGCAAACTGGTTTTCCAGAACCGTGTTTAGATAGTTGCATGATCTGCCTGATAGACATTAAAAAAAAAAAAAAGAAAAAAAAAAAAAGAGGGAGAGAGAGAAAAGAAAAATTAAACTCTGGGTCTCTCACCACCCATTTGCTAGCAGGCACGTAATATAAGGCAAAGGCTTTAACAATCTCTTCCTCTGACACATTGGAACATGTTATTTCAAGATGTGTGGCGTCATTTAAGGCTGTGCCATGAGATAACAGAGTATTTACATCTCGGGGCTGGGAGCAGCGTTGCTACAGCTTTTAGACATTATTGACATAATATTTTCTTTGATAAACAATCTATCAGGAAATTGTCATATTCATATCTGAGGTAATGCCAGGGACTGAGCAATCCTACAGAGTGCAGGAGGCAGCTAGAAATAACATTAGACAGCACAAACACAAAGGAGATGAAAATCCTGCTCCAAAAGGATTTTGCTCAGCCTTGCTAGGGAGAAAAGAGTTCATTTATCACTCCCACTGCCCTTCTCTATCCACATGGGTAGATCCAACAGGCAGCAGAGCTTCTGTTTCCATAAACACAAGCAAAACCTGCTTATTCCTCAGAACTGGAGTGAAACACTCATCCTATAAATAGAAAATACAAATTGACCATTAATTAGGAAGTTTGGGATATTTGAGCTGTAAAATCCTATGTTTTGCACTTTGTGATACAAATGAAAAATGGGGAGAGATCAGATGCTTAATTTCTATGGCATGAATTATAATTCTCAGTAGACTTCATATACTTCAACAAGTCAGCATGTTATCTTCCCCTTGGGTCAACAGACTTCCAGCAAATCTGTAGGGCTTTCTTCCCCACCTTTCATTTGAGGAATTCTTCCACAGTTCAGGAAGAATTTGTAAACTGATGTTTGCCATTTGTAACTTCCCAACGTCCAAACAATATCTAAAATATTCAAATTACCAAAGCATAAACTTTGAGTGGTCACATGGCGTGTCTCTGTCCCTTGCTCAGGTGTATAAAAGAGAATCAGCAACATGCAGACCTTCTTGAAATTAATTCACTCCCCATGCAAGATTTCCATATTTCCTTATAAGCCTTTCCAATAAATACTCTTGAAAATTCATGCCTGCAAATTCACTGAATAGAATAATCAGGGTAAGCACATGCAAAGCGAGAAGCAAACTGAATCACCTTTCTGTTTGCTTTTCTGAAACTTCAGGTATTTGCACAATTTGTCCCAATCCTCCCTTCTTTCACCCTCATGAATAAATCATGTTTCCTCCTACAGGAATTCCAGGATGGGACAGAAGTTGCCCTCATGCAAGTCAGAGGCAAACCCAAACCAGACACTTGGACAACAACCTCAAATCACCATCTTCCACAGCAAGGTCCAGTTCTGACAAGACCCACAGCTGCACTGCTGTGACAATTGTCCTTCCAAACATCCCTGTGCCTTTTGGGCTCTCAGGTGCGCCCCTGTACCGTGCACGTGCACTGGGGAGGTTGGAAATGAGCTGGGCCTTCCCCCTGTCCATAGGATTTAATCCCAACAAACTGCCCTCGACTCCAGTCGAGGCCCTAAGTCGTGACTTGCTGCCGTGTTCAGCTTCCTGGGCTGTTCTTAAGAGCTCAAGCTCACACAAGCCTAACGATTCCCCTCACTTTTACAAGCATATTCATGTTTGCTGTCAAACGCATGAGTTACTTTTCTGCAGGCTATTGCAAGAGAGCAACCAGTAATTACTGCAACTGCACAAAACGCTTTTTTTTATTTAGAAATGTATTTCAAAATGGGTTTGGTGATTATACCATCGCTCTCCCAAACTATGTAGTCACTGGCAAACTGTTCTTCTGCCCCAGATTTCTAGAAGGTCGGTGCGTTTTGATTTCCTACAGAATAATATTTCCTCTGCCCTTCCCTTTCCATCCTGCATGAACTGATTTCTACCTTCTTCTTTATTCTGTGCCTTTAGGGGCTTAGTGGAAGATTTCCAGGCAGGAGGAAGTGTCTTAAAGCGCAGCAGAAATGCACATTCAGTCATTACTGAAGCTTTACCACCCGATTTCTTTGTGGAGAGAGGCTCCAAACCATGGCTTGAACAGAGAGCCCTTGGGAAAGGCACTTCCCTGCACAGACTCAGGATGGCACCAGAGCTGGAGCTCTGGAGCTGGGTTTGCATTTGGACACCCCACAACAGCAGCTTCCAGAAAAGTCTCAGCGTTATTAAATACTAAACACGACACACGCTTTTGATAATCCAACTTTTATTTGGTTATCCACATCTGAGTTCTGAACACCTTCCAGAAAAATGTTCTGCCTCTCTCAGAAGAGACCCCAAAGCCTCCAGATTTCTAGCAGGGAAAAAGTAGTTCAGGAAGCAGGAATTCAAGTTTCAGCTCATTAGTTTCATTTATGAAATCAAATTAATAAATAGGTAATATATATTTATAGATTTGTTTATATATGAACTTACAAATATGATATATTAGTACACTATACTCATTATATAAAATTTTAATATGTATTAGAAAAAAATTCTGCAGGTCCCCAGTGAGTTATCCTTTCCACAGAGTCCCATGTTTACACTGACTCCAGCTGTTTCTTTGGACATCAGTGAGGACTGTCAATAGGACTTTTCCCACACATGGTATATAATTACAAGCTCAATCCTTGAGTGACACCAGATTTCACAGATTTAGAAACTACATAAAATCATACTTCTCTAATTAGCTTTTAATCAAGCACCAGCAAGTAAACATTTAAACAGCTGAGNAGGTTGAAGGCTCATTAATAAGCAACTGGGACCTCATTCCCAACTCTGGTTAGAAGGTGAAGGATGAAGATGGCCTGCAATCAGGTCTCCTACTCCTCTGCTGCCCCTCACTTCTCTAAATATACATTATTATTTATGCAAATCTCCAGCTCAGGTAACTTACAGAAGCTCACCACTGTTACAGATACTTCAGGATGCAGGACCATCATAGAAATTGTAACAACACCTTACACAGGGACACAAAACTTTGTTAAAAATATCTGCACTGCACATTTCTTTCAATTTTTCTTTCTTTGTGTGAAATCCTCAGCCCTCACAGAGCATCTATGGCTTCTCTGGGTTTTGATTCCTCTTATTTATCCCTTTATTCATGAATGAAAGCATCCTTAGGCAGAAGGTGTTGTCCAGGTCAGAAGCAGGCAGAGTTTCTCAGCTCAAACTTTTATTCCAGCCCAAAGAAAACAGGCATATTTGGGTCAATAAAAACATAGCAAATTTATGTTGGATTTGTCACTTCAGCTGAAAAAATAAAAGTCATCAGCCTGAAAGTGCTTGCACATTTTCAAACCGAAATTAAAAAATTAATTTCAATTAACAAGAAAATATCGCAGGCACTTTAATGAAAGGAAGCATTATGTATTGAGTCAAACAGCATTTGATTCAACCTGAACCAATTCCCCTTTTTGGTCCCTTCACTACTATCACCAACCCTCCAGAATCCAAGGAGCTTTTAAAGAAACATTTTCCTTGCAGCTTTTTGGAGCAGACTGCTCTGCCTGTTTATTCCCTGCAGCATTTCAACTCCTTACTGCCTCTTCCAGGAAAATTTGTGCCTACCAGTACCAAGACCACTGTAATTAAGAAACCAGAGGAATTCTTGCTGGAGACAAAACCGTCCCAGTTGCTGGTAAGATCAGGGACAATCCGACAGATTTTGTTGTATTCTGGGAAATACAAAGGCAGATTTTGCCCGTGCCCAGCCTGCTGGGACAGGAGCTTGTGAACATGCACCCTCCCTAGCAAAAAACTTTTTGGCTCATTCCATCCAAGAAAATGTTCCTTAAAAAAAAAAAATNTGACAACAACTAAAGAATACTTCACCTTTTCACCCCTGGTTCTACAAAGGCAAAAAGGGACCATTTATTTTAGAAAA
>WAAG01077166.1:57142-101014 GCA_013390105.1 Tichodroma muraria
GGACCATCATAGAAATTGTAACAACACCTTACACAGGGACACAAAACTTTGTTAAAAATATCTGCACTGCACATTTCTTTCAATTTTTCTTTCTTTGTGTGAAATCCTCAGCCCTCACAGAGCATCTATGGCTTCTCTGGGTTTTGATTCCTCTTATTTATCCCTTTATTCATGAATGAAAGCATCCTTAGGCAGAAGGTGTTGTCCAGGTCAGAAGCAGGCAGAGTTTCTCAGCTCAAACTTTTATTCCAGCCCAAAGAAAACAGGCATATTTGGGTCAATAAAAACATAGCAAATTTATGTTGGATTTGTCACTTCAGCTGAAAAAATAAAAGTCATCAGCCTGAAAGTGCTTGCACATTTTCAAACCGAAATTAAAAAATTAATTTCAATTAACAAGAAAATATCGCAGGCACTTTAATGAAAGGAAGCATTATGTATTGAGTCAAACAGCATTTGATTCAACCTGAACCAATTCCCCTTTTTGGTCCCTTCACTACTATCACCAACCCTCCAGAATCCAAGGAGCTTTTAAAGAAACATTTTCCTTGCAGCTTTTTGGAGCAGACTGCTCTGCCTGTTTATTCCCTGCAGCATTTCAACTCCTTACTGCCTCTTCCAGGAAAATTTGTGCCTACCAGTACCAAGACCACTGTAATTAAGAAACCAGAGGAATTCTTGCTGGAGACAAAACCGTCCCAGTTGCTGGTAAGATCAGGGACAATCCGACAGATTTTGTTGTATTCTGGGAAATACAAAGGCAGATTTTGCCCGTGCCCAGCCTGCTGGGACAGGAGCTTGTGAACATGCACCCTCCCTAGCAAAAAACTTTTTGGCTCATTCCATCCAAGAAAATGTTCCTTAAAAAAAAAAAATTTAAAAATCAGATCCCCCTCAGCCACTGTCACCTAGGAGTCAGAAACTACTTAAAATATACAGACGGATCTGAAGGAGTTTAATGGTCTGTAATGACAGATACAGAGCCCCTCCAGCTGGATGTCACAAAAATTAGAGTAGTCACTTTACGAGGAGATGTGGCAAGAGGGATCCCTTCACTGATTCTTCCACCAGAGATCCAGCTAATTACCTGCCAGATGGACATGGACGTGCTCAGAGGGGCTGGCTGCAGTGAGAGGGGGTGTTTAACGTCCCCTGGACTGCTTTGCTGCTGTCCCCTGCCAGTCCTTCACCTCTGATTTCACATGAATGCTCCGGCTGAAATGCCCAGCTCTGCTAGGACATGGATATGGATCCATTGGCCACTTTGGCAATGCTCAAGGACATTTCTGCTCACTGATTTGCTCTCTTAGCAGCTGGGGACTGGCCAGTCTGCTCAGCCAGGCTCTCAGCTGCAGCCCTTGAATACTGAACCTTCCCTTAGTGGTCCCACCCTCCTGCACAGCCACAAAATGCAGCCTGTCCTGGTGGGAGTAGGCTCCAGATTTGGACACGCAACAGAGTGGGACAGGTTTAGGAGGTTTGGTCTGGGGGAGGATTCATTGCTAATGTCCATTCACAAGCCTTTTTGGCTTGAAATCATGGGAAAAACATGGGCTGTTACTCACTCCCAATGCTTCTCCATCCCTCTCCACCTGGCTGCTGCCTCTCCAGCAGAATAGGTTGGGATTGCTTCCTTAGGAAGAGCTGGGAGATGCCTGTCTCCTTTCTGCATTCTGCAGAGCCACCTCTGAGAGAAAAGGAGCCCCATTTCTGAAACCACCAATACATGGAGAGATGTTCCAAGCCACACGGACGGTTTCTTTAAGGTTTGCAGCCCTGTGGCAGAATTCCCCAAAAATGGGCACTGCACAGGGACTGTGCAGTACTGTGGATGGGATCTGTCCAGTCATGGTGTAAAAGCCTCACACAGCACAGGGGACACCTGCATGTCCAGCACAGTCTGGGACAAGATTACTTGCAAAGCCCAGACATGTAGTCCTAGCCAAGAAAACCTCTTCATCAGGGAGAACAAACAAAGCAGAAACACCTCCGGGGCTCATTCCCACCACTTCCTCCTGTCCTCCTGACAAACCAGCCCATTGCCTCCCAGCCTGTGCTGCCGTGCAAAGCTGCATCACACCCCGGCTTGTGGGATTACTGGAGACCGAGTGCGAATGGGGAAACCCCTCCTGGTTGCAACAGGCGCCTCACCCTCTCACCAAGGCACGGCTGGGACCGGCAGACGTGGTCCTGTTAAACCGAGCAGCGCCACAAATCACCGCGTGCAAACGCTGATGGAGACCACACCCTGGAGGAGGGGAGGGAATTGATGTGCAGCGGCGTGACAGGGCCGGACAGAGGCAACAAGACAACAATTTCCATCACACGAAAGCTGCTAAGTGGAGTTTAACTTGTCTAACCAGCCCCTCTGCAGCACATCAAGGACAAATTTGCTACCACCCTGGAATTTGTACTCTCAGGTTTGCATTCCTGGTGTGCCAACATTTAATGTGTGTTTCAGGTGGAGCCAGGAAGGGCTCTCGTAAAATTGATCTTTAATCGTGACCGCAGAGCTAAGGTGGGAATTCAGCTGGATAATTTACAAATGGGAGGTTTGAGGATTGGGGTGGTGGAGTGAAATTTGCTTCATCAGAATCCACAGCTGATCAAATTCAGATCCCTGTGCATAGACTTCACAGACCCAAAGAAGCCAGTGGAATCACTGAGTCTTCAGGACTCAGAATTTGATTAAGGACACTAAATATTATTTTTGGAATCGGTGAGCTTTCCTGGAATTCTGCACAAATCCTAACCTCGCAAACAGGTAGTGAGATGCAGAAGACACAGGAAAAGCAGCATGGGAAAAAACAACACGTGTCATCTTTCTTAGGGATGCAATGTCACAGATGGAAAGACAGGAATGGGTGATGACCCTGCTACAGGACAAAAGAAACTCTTCCAGCCACACCTCAGCACCCACGCCAGAGACCCTCCTTTAGCCAGGCACTGCTGGCTGAACAGAGAACTTCAAACAGCAGCAACCCAGATAGAGACCCAGTCTGGCTCCTGAGGTGCTGTTGACCCAGAGCTAAACTAATTAGCCTCTTCAAGTGTTCTCAAATGCCACTTGGCCGTGTCACTCCATACCGGGGAACTCTGAGGCAGACTAATTACACTGGCAAATGTTTGATTGAAATTTACACTCAAATGGCGTGGACTGCAAGAGGTTACCACCCTCTCCATACAAGAGGCCTGATTCAAGGCTCTGGGGCAGCTCCCCTTTAAAGTCAGTGTAATTCTGCAAGCCCAGGAAGCACAGAATAGAGAAAAAATAAACTTATTTTTGGCTCACAGGCCAGATTCATTTTACCAGCAGTGCCCCTCTGATGCTGATGCAGCCCCAACGTGGCTGGTGAGCCCATTACAGCCTTGACTGACTCAGATGTGGGCAGGAGGAGGGAAACACCACCTTTTTCTCCATTGACAACAGCCCAGAGGCACAGCTCAGCCAGAATTTTAAGCAGCTAAAAAGCTAAACGTCAAAGTGAGACTCTGTCCCAAAACTTCCTGTGGGTTACATTTGCACCTCAGTTTCTCTACCTGTAAAATAATAATTACCCAACACACCAGTTCTTGTAGGACTTAATTAGCACTTGTCAACCTCTTTGGGCTCCTCAAGGGAAGAGGAGCTGTGCACCACAAAGTACTAATTAATGGACAGAGCCTTTGGAACAAAGTGTACGATTCTGTTGTTGTCAGATCTAATAGAGTCATAAAAAAACAGGGCTGGAAGGGATATCAAGAAGTAACCTAGGCCGTCCCCCTGCCCTGAGGCATGATCAAGTATATCTAAATCACTCTTGAAAGATGAATACCCCTAAATCTTGGGATGCTCAAGCTGTGGATTAAAATAGCTAAAGATGGGCTCGTGTTACTCGTGTGCTGGGCTCCGTGGCTCTGCCGAGCACGGGCAAACGCTCCCTC
The DNA here is from genome assembly GCA_013390105.1 of Tichodroma muraria. Classification (NCBI taxonomy): domain Eukaryota; kingdom Metazoa; phylum Chordata; class Aves; order Passeriformes; family Sittidae; genus Tichodroma; species Tichodroma muraria. The sequence goes on from WAAG01077166.1 coordinate 61,067, forward strand.
ACATGGGGCCTCTCCGGGGCTCTGCTCTGGCCTGGAGGAGGCTTTGCTGCACCCACGGTGAAGGTGCTGAGCTTGCGGACTCCTCGTTACTCCAGCTCGGGGAAGGAAAAGCCCCGCTGCGGCACGTGAGCCCCGCGTCTCAAAAACTAAGAGTTGGTGACACTGTCGGAATGGGAAAAAGCAGGAACAAAGCAGAGAGGTGTTAAAGGGTCTGCTCGTGGTTGAGCTTCAGCCAGAACCAGAAGATGAGCGCAGGTCACCCAAGCCTCACACATGACTGGATTGCAAGACTTCCATTCCATAATACCTTCTGATCATTTCTGTTGTGTTTTCCCCACTTTTCTCCCCCCTCTGCAGTCCCACAAGTCCATCTAAAATACCATTTGGCCTAAGGTATCATTCAGATGTGGCTTCATCTTCATTCTATTGCACAGCCTTAAGTGCAAAATTCCCTTTTTTTAAGCTACGCAAAGATTTTTAAAGGGTTTTGTTAAATGCTTTAATTGTAAAAATGTGTCAGTTCAAGCCATCTTTCCAAGACATACATGCAAAGTACAGTAGGAGATACCTTTTATTTGATTAACTTCATACAGGAAAGCTTTTGAAACTTATACTTTTTTCATCAGCCCGGTGGATAAAAGCTAAGCCAGGCAACTGATACAGCACTGCAGAAGTTTATTAAATTAACCAATTAAACTGAGGCAATATACAATTTACAGAGGCCAAGGCAAACAATAGAAGGTGGAACACACTCCCGGGGCTGAGGCGATCGAGTCGTGTCAGCATTTCCATTATGAAGCTACTTCAGAGTTATTGTGGGAGGTGTGTAATAAAAAAAAGAAAATGGTTTAAACCACTGAATTCAGTCATTCTTAGGGATTCCCAGACATGCCCAGGCGGATGGAAAAGCAAGGCGCAAACCAGTTTTTCCCTAATTTTGTCACTCAAATTAGAAAGGAGGTGTGGCCTGGGGAAACAGGTTGGCGGTTCCAGGGGGAACAAAGGGAGGCAGGTTCTGCACAGTGCCCTGCACCTGGCTGGGTGAGAATATGACCATAATGAAGGTGATTAATCAAGTGCAGCACGTTTGTGTGGGCTGAGACAGAGCCTGCCCAGTAAGGAGCCCTTTGTGGGGACGCAGCAGCATGCTGCCCTCGTCCCAGCCACCCCGCACCGAGACAAATCACAAACACAGCGAAGCTGTTTGTGTCCCCAGCACTGAGCCACACAGGTGTACCTGACCCATGGATTTGTCACCTCTCCTGCGCTGAACGACAAGCAAAGGGAATATTTTTCACAGCAGGGGGAGTCAAGTGCCAGCTGAACTCCCCCAAACATTTGGGTGGCTGGCATCAGGTTCAGATCCCAGTTTTAAAGGCTGCTCCTTCCCTGTATAAACAGCGCAGATTCTTTGGGTAACAAAGATCCAGTGGTGTCACGTTGCATTTCACAGCACATGGAAACCTTTTCATGAGGTGCAAACCTTTTCACACAGGGAAAAAAGAAAGGGGAAAAAAAGGGGAAAAAAAAAGAGACCAATATGGAAACACTGACACCACATTTACTGTAACAGCCTGATCAGCAGCAACTATAATTCTCCTTCAAAAGGTTACACCCACAATGCTTTCTTTGGCCTGTGTACCTTGTATATTGCCTTGGTCTAACTGGTTAATTTAATAAGTTTCAGAAGTATTTAGTTGCCTGGCTCAGGCAGTTGGACACAATTTAAAACCAGGTAGCCTGGCACGTGACCACAAGTTGTTCTTGGGATGGCATCTCCACAATTCAGTGCAGCATCCCAGCTCTGCTCTGTCTCCTCTGTGGAGACCAAACCAGCCCAGCTCAGTTCCCAGCAGCACAGAGCAGCCACAGGGCTCTGGGGAGGGAAGCAGATTGCCAAGCAAGGAGTAAATTGAATTAGCTGAACCCCCTCAGCTCTGCAACAGAGTTTAAAGGAGCGCTGGGAAAGCACAGGGATGGTTGGGAAGAGGCAGGATGCCATGGCTGATAAGGACCAGCCTGGAACCCAGGAGACCCACTGCTGTTCCTGCCTTTGCCAGTGGCCCACCACATGACCCTGAAGAAGCAACTCTGGGTGGTTTTTTTCTTTCCCCTGTTGCTCTTTTTCTGCTTTGATTATGAAGTTTTCCACACGATTTCATCACCCCGTTTATACAAAATATGTATTTGCATAACATCTCACACAACAAGGCCCTGATCACAGCTGGGGCTTCTAGACATAAAAGTTATGAAGAGGCATATTAGCAAATTCAGTGTGTTTAAATGCCCATTGTGAGTATTTTGTAACCAACACTGGAGATTCTACTGTGTTGTTTTGCCAAATGACACAGGACAGAGGAAGGTCCTGCATGGAGAATGTTGGCTGATCCTACTCCTTGCAGGCAGGACCTGAAGAGCATCTCGGAGATGGAAAAGGAATTGATGTTTTTAGGCTAACAGCAAAATCCTAGAACAGCTGCATAGCTCAAACAACCCAATAAAGACACTTTTCTACCCCAACCTCCAATTTCACTGTATCTTCTCAAGGGATATTGGTGCCTTCAAACCCAAATTCATTGGTCTGGCCTCACATGGACATGCTATTCAGTCCTAATCTAACCAAAGGCTATGACTGAAAGAATACCTCGCAGACCATTCCCAAAATAAACATTATTTCTGCACAGTGTGCCTCCCTTTATACTCATCTCCAAAATGGTGAACAGCAAATGAAGAGGAGAAAAGAAATTAAGACAAGTAGTGCCCAATCTCCCATGCCCCACGTTTGCAGTGAACAACTGTGTCCAGAGAGCTGCAAAAAAAGGCATCTGAGCCAGCAGCAGCAGGGGCTGGGCTGGAGCTTCAAGTCCTGGCAGTAGCAGTGGCAGTGCCCCAAGAACAATACTTAGAAGGAGTAAGGCAGTGGCAGCAGCCCCTGGGGCTGTCCAAGACCTAGAAATCCCATCCTTCTCCCTGGGAAAGGTGCAAGATTCCTGGTAGCACCCAGGAGTCTGGTCTTACAGCCTACAGGAGGGAGAAAAACCAGCTGTAACCTTTATCCCCTTCTGAAGTCCCACAGATCTCCCCAAAACAGAGGCAGAGCAACGACACTGGCAGCAAACGCTGTTGAACAGCAGGAAAGAAGCAGCATTTTCAGAGCTTGAATGTTTGACATTTGTCCTGTGAACTTAAATGCACGTTGGATTTGGAAAAGGCAATTCCTCACAGGCCAGGAAAATGATGGATATGCAAGTTATGATCATCTACCTGGCAATTCCTGGGGGTCTTGAAGGCTCCTGCAAAACACCCACTTGCACAGTGCCAGGAATCCTAAAAAAGCCTCACAATTATTCCAAAAACAATCCGACAGGCAAGTGCAAAAGCAACTCGTTCGATAGTTTATTGAGCCAGTGGCAGAATTCGGGACACTTAATCTTCACCTGGTGTCCTGCATTTCCAACCCTGGTTCCCCAGTGCATCCCACGGTGCCAAAGAGCACGATCCAGCCGAGCCTGTGCTCACCTGCTCCTGCTGAGCTCAATGGAAACTCGCCACAATTTCTGCAAAATTTGAGGTTTAGGTTCTTGCCAGGCAAAGCTGTGGCATTCCCTGCACAGCTGCAGCACGAGCAACACTCCCAGTTTGGGAGCTGGGATAGCACAGGGTACTGCAGCCATTCCGAATAGTCCCTCTCATACTGAACATTCCTTCCCTGCATTCTCCAGCTGAAGCTGGAAGTTCTCTTCCTCATCTCAGTACCTGGGGGGATTTTGTTGCTTTTCTTTTCCTATTTTAAAACTCCTTAAATTAAAATTGCCCTTTTAAAGGGGAAGGCAGGCTGGATTGAGTCAAATCCCTGTTCCCTTTGGCGATTAGCTGCACAGGCAGCTGGGACAAAGCTGGCTGGGATGTCAGATTCCTGGTGCTTTAACACAACATGGCCACTTCCCCCCCAAGTATTTCTCTAAGAACACGAAGACTTCCTTCTCCAGCAAACACCTGAGCAGAAATGACTCACCCACTGTGTCAGCAACTGGCACAGACCTCTCAGCCCTGGTGCCAAGCCTACATTTATATTGTTGAAATACTGAAAATGGGAATTTTCCTTCTCTGGCTTCCAAAAAGGCTTGTCCATCTCTATTTCACAGAAACACTGAATCTCCTGAGCTGGAAGGGACCCACAGGGATCATCCAGTCCAGCCCCTGGTCCTGCACAGACAGCCCAACAATTCCACCCTGTGCATCCCTGGGAGCATTTTCCAAACATTCCTGGAGCTCTGGCAGCCTTGGGCTGTGCCCATTCCCTGGGGAGCCTGAGCAGTGCCCAGCACCCTCTGGGGGAGAACCTTTCCCTCATATTTTGCCTGTTTTTTGCCCTTATGCCTTTGTTAAGAAGGGTGAGAGATAAGTTGGGGTAAAGCATATTTGTAAGACCAACCATACAGAAAAATAATTTTTTTCAAGCTCATGAAACATTATAATGCAGCTATCCCTAATCAAATCACTTTTTTTTCTGCTTGACTTCCTTCAAAACTACTGCATATATATGATCATGGTGTGCATGAGCATGCATCTGTAATAACTTTTGAATGAGTTGGTTGCTTTCAGCCCAATTTGAGAGCAAGACAGGAGTTTCAGAGCTGTCACGTTTCCACAGGTTTCATGAAAACAGGCAACTGGATGGAGAAGAGAGATCCAGAGGCTGGAAATGTGCAGGGTGAGCTCAGCCAGTGTCAGACACCACAAAAATGACATTGTAAAGGCACTGACACTTGGAAGAGCCTCCATGGAAAGTTACAAGCGGCCAAGAGATAGAAAGTCACAGTACAGCAAGTCCTACCTGGATATTTATTCTGGAGGTCATCATAACAAAAGTAAAAAAGAAATTACTGGCCTTCAAGATACAGCACTCAAAGGGGCAGACAGGACAGCTAAATACTTCAAAGGAAGCCTACAAGCAAAAGTCTTATTAATGTTGACTAAATCCTGGGCTGGACACTCCTCTTACACCCATGTAATCACTAATTTCAGAAGAGTGACTTCTGATATACCCCCATGGTAAGCCCCAGATCATATAAATCCACTCTTTATTGCCTGAGCAGTGCTGTTGAAGATCAATAGGATTACTCATAATGGCAAAGTTAAGCACCTGTGAAAGTGTCTGCAAGACTGAGGCCTAAGGCCTGGACTAGGCACAGCTTTTGTACTTGAAAACCTGGTTCACTTAAAGGTTTGTTTTGTTTTTGATTTTATTTTTAAAGAAAACAACAGAATAATGAAAGCCATACAACCACTTTAAAATGGACTCATTTTTATGGCTATGAGGGGAACTTCCAACAGCACAGCCATTCCCAGGTCAGTTGTGCTGCTCCAACTGCACTGCTGGTGCAGGGAATTGTGCCAGCCCTGTGAACAGCAGCCACAACTTCTACACCTTGGGCAGCTCAAGGAGCAGTGCCAGCCCACTCTGTCTGCTCAAAGCTCTCCAGGTATTTCGTGGAAAGCACCTGAAGGAACAAGCAAGACCTATGTTTGAAGGACATTTGGTCTGGAGCCTGTCAAAAATTATGATTTTTTTTTTTTTTATTTTCTCTCTCCATAATTTTCTTGCTTTCCTCCGGGTGTGCGCTCATAGGGAAAGAAAAAAGCAACACCGAACACACCTCAGAAACTTTTGAGTCAGACTTTCATGTGTGCAGAATTAAGGAAGGTGAAAAAGATCAAGATTGCCCCACAAGAAGACAACAAAAAAGGAGTGTTGGTTCTGCAGAAAGCACCACAAACTTTGGGAGATGCCAGGAGGAAGAGGGGGTGGAACAGTGAACTAACATGTCTGGATTGCTAAGAGGTTAAAAAAAAATGTCACACTTTCAAAGAAGAAAAAGACAAAAGACATTAAGAGTAAACAGGAAATTTGGGAAATCTATTTCACTCAAAGTAGCAAACATCTGGAATAAATTGTCAAGAACTTAAGACCATCAAAGCAAAGTATTAATGAGGTTAAGAGGCAGCTAGGCTGGAGGAGGAGACTGAAGAATACAGGGACAAAGGAAAGAGGTGGAGCTGAGAGAAACCTGGAGGCAACAGCCTCTTTAGCCAAAGGGCTTTGTTTCTCCCTCTGCCCAATGCTTCCTTATCTTCTCATTGCTGCAGGGGTGAAAATGGGGGGTTTCTACTGGTCTTTGCTTTATGGAAATGAAACAATTCTTTTTTTTCCCCTAATAATTCCATGCTGAGATCCATGACATGGTATGTCATTGTTGAGCCTCCCAATGTTTAACTCAGAAGAGCACAAGAAAACCAAACACACACTACCCCTTCCACCAAGCAGAGCTCTCTGAAATCTGAAGTCCTCATCCCTCCCTTTCACACTTCAAATTAAGAATAATTCCTACTTTTGTTTCCAAATGTTGCTTAAAGATGAAAAACACCATCCCTTTAATCAAAGGACTTAGCAAACATCTCCATGGATTCAAGAGCTGTCTTTTAAAACTTTTTGGTTTAAAGTAATTCAAACCAGGCTAAACAACACCTTTAAAGATGACAAAAAACAGTAGGCATAACTGAATAAGGAGTCTAAGAAGGAAATACTTAGCATGACTTATCCTTTAATATCCAGATCCCTCTCTAGTAGGGATAATCAGAAAGCTGTGTTGGCCCTTACTCAAAAGAAGGGAATGGTCTTCCATCTCTGCCTGGACTGTTATTAACTATATTGGTTACATTCATGGTCATTAACATCCTTTAAAAGATGATCTTGGGATTTCATTTTCCACCTCCCGTTATTGAGCAATGGAATATTTATTAAGTAGTAGACGGAAACAACTCAGAAGAAAAAGAAAAGAAAGCCTCCAAGTTCCCAACCCTGCCAGTTAAATTACACTAAAGCAAGGATTCAACAGCAAATTGATTCGGGAGTGGCAGGATATATGCACACACATGAAAAAAGCACACTGGGGGGGATGGAGAACAATAAAACATGCACTTGCCTGTCCTCTGCTCTAATAACCACATGCAAGCTTCAGCCAAGCCTGACAGAATGGGAGAGGCTTCAGAGATATGAAGTTCCTGTGCATTTCACAGTGCAGGCAGCTGGGGAAAGAACCAAGATGCACTTGAGGGCTCCACCAAACTCAAGTGTTTATGAGACACAAGAGAATCCATCCCAGCCTTCATTGTGGTCTAATAGCACAGGGCCCTCCTGCTATTTGTTATCAGCCAGGCACCCACATCTGAGGAGTCAGTGTTTTATTGGGAACATCTGCTCTCGTCTTGGTGAGAGCAGCTGAAGCTGTGCCTCAGCCTAACCCAAAAACGCAAACCCATACCTGCTCCTATGGGTTCCCAAACTCATACCTGCTCCCTTCTGCCCAGGGAGCCAGCAGGGCTGGTGGAGGTCACAGGGAAAGCTGAGGGGCCCTTCCTCAGAGTCCCCCCTGCTCCCACACAGTGCTGGGGCTTTATTTTTAACCCAAAGCTCAAGAAATACGCCTTGGTACTTGCAGGGAGCACCGAGTGAGACCATGGGAGTTTTGAATGACTGGACACATTCAATGTGCCCCTGTTACCTGGTGAATTTAGCCACCAGTGTAGTGGTCATGGGAGGAGGGGTGACCTATTCAATGTTCAGACCCAGCACATCGCTTCAGAGGTCTGAAGTGGCCTCTGGTGTGTCCCTCCCTGCACTGAATGTAACAAAAGCACCAAAAATCCTATCCCTCACATCAGCCCTTCCACAAAATGCCACCAATACCCACAGCAGTTAAACTGGCCCAGGCCTCTTATTTTCCTCCTAACATGGAAAACCAATGACAGCAGGGCTTTGAATAACTCGGCTCCATTTTGTGCACTGTTGTTACCTGGAGATTTAAACATAACTAGAGAGATCCATCTGGAATAAAAATAAGGATTGTTTCTTTGTTTTTTCTCCTTCATCCAGGTACATGGCCAGGCAGCCTGGAAAAAGGCCCTGCCCTAAGGACACACTGCCCAGCACCCCAGGGCTTCACCCACTGCAGCAGGCACAAGCTACGGGAGATCTCCAACAGTAAAAGCAGGTGGTTGTTTTTCCAGGGACTTTAATGAGTGTTGTAGTGGCTGGAAAAGGTGATAAGCTTTCTGTGTTATATGAAAAGCCAGGGGGTTACTTTATATAATCAGCCACAGCTGACTAAACAGGGCACTGAAAGTCACTCACAGCCAAGGGAAGACAAAACAATAAAACCCCCACAACCTCCCCATCCCTCCTCCCCAAAGAACCTGCTCCCCAGGCACAATCCCAGGGCTGTTCCAAGGCCTCCAACCCCCTAATTAAAATTCTCCTTGGAAAGAAACACCATCTTACCTCTGCTTGCCGGGGCCTCAGCTCCACCTTGGCTGTGCAGAGCCGGGGCTGCATGTGGACGTGGAGCAGCCCCAGGACCAGCCCTCCCCAGCCTCTCTGGCACCTTCCTTGGGGCAGGGGAACATCCACAGCCCCCTGTTAATCAACCTGTGGGGCTGGAGGACACAGGTGTGGGCCAGCTCCTGGCTCCAGCCCTGCCCCAGCGCTTTTTCTCCGAAGGTGCAGAAACACTGGAGCTAAGGAAGAGGTTTCAAACGCATTAAATACTTGCCCGTCGTCTGCAGCAGCAGCTCGAAGGCATTACAGTGTTTAACAGATCGGGATTTGAATTTAGCAAACCTGGAAATATTTCACATGGACTCAGGAGCCTGCAGCTGAGTGGAAAAAGGCAGGTGAAAAAGCTCCCATTCACCACAGGGAGAGGGGCCCTGGCCAGAGCCCTCAGCTGGTGGCTGTAGCTCAGGGTGGGAAGGTAAAACCTGGTGGCATTTGGTGCCACCCCAGAGAGGACTCGGGGGGGTCACTGCCAGCAGCCAGGCTGTGACAGCCTCGGGGGTCTGCCCATGCTGCCATATACGTGCTTCACCTTGGAACAAAACTGGGCTTTTCCACCTTTTCCATGGCAGTAACACACAGTATTTCAGCATTACCTGTTTGTACGAAGGTGGGTGAACTGTAACACCAATTTAAAAAGAAATCCCTGGTGTTTCCAGAAGGCTTTTTGCAATTCCAGACAAAATACGGATACTCGTACTGCTTCAGCACTTGCTTCACACCAGTATTATTTTTCCAAACATTAAGTTCTGTCACAGCCTTTGCACTCTCAGCCTGGTTGGGGAGGGGCACAATCCTTGCTGAAACTGGCTAATGCTTGTTCTACAAAAAAACAAAAACAAAAAACCCCCTAGCTTTCTGGCTGCTATTTAATCTGCATCCTTTTTACACTGATATCTTAAAGGCATTGGCTTACCAGGAAATTCATGGAGATTTATCTCTTTCTGGCCTGTTAGAGGAAGCCCCTCCCCATACCACCCTACTCTCTGGTCATGAACTTTCTACTCATCACAGCTGTGCTGGTACCTGCAGCTTCCAAACCTTAAAGGGACAAGGCTGTTTGGATCTCTCCTCACTTTTACATAAGTCCTCTTACCCCAGGAAAGGGCAGCTGCTGTCTTTTAATCATTATAAAAAAAAAATTCCTGCCTGGCCTGGCATCTGAGCTCTGTATTATATGTATTCATGTATTATATGTATATCATGTATTCCTGCTGAAGCAGCTGACCAAACAGGAGCTTGCTCGTATATTTTGCAGAAAAATTTATGTTTCTCAGGTCAACAGGCACATTAAGCAATCATTTAAACTGAAAGGGACAGTAACAAATGGCAGCAGTTCACCAGATAAGGACTCAAGGAGGTATTGCCATGCTTGACCTTAAATACCTGAGTTAGCATTCCTGGGTTCCTGCTTTGCAACCAGTGGGGTTGGACAGATGCTTGCAGGGGCTGAATGAGAGGAGAGGAGCTTAAGTGCCACAAAATGCCTGTTCAAGGACCTCTCTCCCTTCAGCCTGTGAAGAAAAGTCCTGCAGAGAGGAGCCTCCTTGAATATACACCACATCCAAGTGGCCAAAGTGAAGTCAATACACGTGAGAATTCCTCAAGTTCCATAAATCTGATGAAACTTCCCAGATTTGTATGTCAGGAAAGTGTTGTTTCAAATACTGTGCCCACATGTGCTTCAAGGATCCAGATTCTAGCTCCTTCCTATGGTTCCCAAAGTCTTGAGTTTGGAAAAGGGCTCCACAGCAGGGAAGGGACCTCAGATGCTGCAGCTGGACTGACAGCTCTGCACAGCACCAACATCCCAGGAGTGTTCCTTCATGAACTGGGAACTCGTGTCCTGGGTTCAGCCATGGCTGTGGGAATTGGAGATTTTTCTGGTGCAAGCCATGGGCTCCCCTTTAGGAATCCAAGTGGATTTACTCTTGCATATAACCCAGCTGGATTGAAGTTGGTTTTTTTTCCATTCACAGAGGGAAATCCCCTCTCCTTGGGCCTGAGCACTGTCACAGGATGGCTCAGAGAGATGTGGCTCGTGGATATCCTCCCGGTGGCCACCTGAATTCAAACAGGCTGGGGAGGAAATGAGGTGAGGCCCAAAGGTGCAGAACTTTCTCTGTAAGTGCTGGCAGGATAAAGACTGGTGCCCCTGAGTACAGTTAAAAGCACGTCCAACGTGAATTATCACTGACAAAATCAGGAGACATTGCAAGAATGACAAGGGAGAAGGAAAAGGAGGAGGCTGAGACTGTCCCAGGGTCAGATAATGTTCAATATTAACATTTTGGAGGGTGAAACAGAGAACATACAAAATTTTTGGATGATGGGCTATAAGCTAAGGGAGCTTATGTGGAGTTTGGAGGACTAGAATAGAATTCAGAACAGCTTTAAATTTAAGGGGGGCTAGAAAGCCAATGAGAAGGAATTAAAGATCAGTGCAGGTCGTTACATGTTAGAAGAAAGTAAAATTCAAGGAGCAATTGGTCAGCCTGTAGCTGCTCAGGAGAGGATCCGAGGTTCACAGTGCAGCACGGGTTGATCAGGTGTCACCCAGTGCAAGGGCAGTGTCCCCTGGGCTGTGCCAGCAGTGCTGACACCTGCAGCATCAGCATCTCAGGGGTTTGCAGTGGGAAGGCTCCACAGGGGATTGTCCAGACCAAACCTCCTGCTCAGAGCAGCATCAGCAGGATTCCCAGGGCCAAATCCAGCTGGGATTGGGATATCTCCAGCAATATTTGGGAGCTCCACAACCTCTCTGGCCAAGCTGTTCTGATACTTGATCACCTTCACAGTCCAAAAGTTTAAAGGGGCTTTCCTGTATTCCAACATGTCCATTGCCTCTCGTCCTGTGCATGGACACTGCTGGGAAGAGCATGGCTTTGTTGTACTCAGTCCCATCACCCAGGTCATTGATGAAAATGTTAAATACTTTTGGCATTGTTTTCAGACAGAAAAAGGAGGCTCCAGACGATCTACACCTCGTTAACATTCGTGAAAATTCAAGGTATGTCCTCAGATAACCCCTGCTGGCACATCACCAAGGTAACCGAGACAGAGGGAACCAGATCTGAGGAACTTTCTGGGATAGACAGAAGAAGCTACAGGGGGACCAGAAACAAGCAGTTACTAAGGAAGAGAGGTCTGGAATAAACTTCTACCCACATTGCCTAGAAATATTCATAACCTTCAGTGCTGCTGAACCACGGGGTGGGGGGGATTGGTTTGTTTGGCTTTTTACAGACAACTAACCTCTGAAATAATTATTTCAATCTTGCTGGTGCTGGAATTTTGCGTCCAAGTTGGCATATGATGTTTAAAAACAAAATATGCACAAATTTAAGGTAATCCTAAAGACAGCAAGAAAAATTAGGAGTGGAGAAAAGATTACTGGGAGGAAAAGTTGGAAAAAGAATATTAAAAAAAGAAAACTAAACAGGCTTCCACAGTGCTAACGTCATTGCAGAGAGGATGCAAAGGATGAAATTGGCTTAATTTGCAGACAGAAAGATTTAGGTTAGGGGGAAAAAATGCATAAATCTAAGGCTAGCTTTGGACTTGAGGCTACCTACAACGTTTAGACAGGTCAGACAAACGTTTGTAACAACAATCCTGTCTCTAAGCAGGACAACAAACTGGGGGAACTCATGAGAACCTTTCTCTGCAGTCTATTTCAAAGGCTGCTCTACCCTTTCACAAGGTTTCAGAAGGGTTTATGGGATTAAACTTTCAAGAGTTAATAAAATACATTATCAATTCTACCCTGCTTCTTTGTTTTTTTCCCATCCAAATAGTAATTGTTTGTGAAAGGGCTGACACTGAAGAGAAACTGCCAGGGTTCATGCAAGTTCAGTTCCCATCTGATCATTTTAATGATGCTTGCTGAAAATCTGTTTTGTGGAATTAATCGGAGCTCTTTGTTCCCTTTGGTTATTTGAATCTGCATCCAAACCCCATGAGCACAGCCCTATGTCCCCCTATGAAAATGGAGATTGAAATGAAATTGGGGTTGATACAGGCTTGTTTTGAATCTTGAATATTTTCATGATGTCCATCTGAGCATTTGTCCTTCCCCTTTATAGACAGGGAAGCCTGACAACCCCAAATTGTCTTGCATGATGGTCCAAGGGTCCAAGGTGCAACCAGATCTCCTCAAGAAATCTGCAACAGGCTCCTCAGCTGCACTGCCCTTGAAGTGCCATAATTCTGGGGTAACAGACAGAAAAAAAAAAAAAAAAAAAAAAGTAAGAAATGGATTTTGAACCAAGATAAAAGTGCAGCAACAAGGAAGGAGCAGAACTGCAAAAAGCCTGAAGGTACACAGGGTCAGATGGAACCCGGGGCTTTGTACAGCCACAAACCACTTCAGAGGGTCTCGAGAGCTCTGGTGGTTGGGAGCACCCTGGTGGTGCTTCACTGTTTGGTGCTGCAGGGCATCACAGCTGCACCCTGGTTTGGTCCCACCAGGAACCAAAGGGATTTGGACTGAATTCCAAGCAGAGCCTCTGGTTTAGCTTCCTCCAAAAAAGTTACCCGGGTTGCTCAAGGTAAGTAAGGCGACTTGCTTCAAAACTGCGATGCTCCAAACTAAACCTGTCCTCATGATAAAGCTTGGCTTAACCTAATCCACGCTTGGGGGTCCTGCTCTCCATCCTCCCCACAGCTCCGAGCTCCTGCCCCATCTGCAGGTGTGAGGGAGCCTGCAGCAGGGCAAGGTAAAGTGACCTCAGCAATATCCAAACAAGGCAGAACCAAAGATGGGATGTCAGCTCCCAGAGTCCAGGAAGGAAATTTAGGGAGCAAGGAGGTTTCTTCTCAGTCAGCACCTGCTGTGTGTGTTTGAGCCCCAGTGCTGACTGGAGGGAGGGAGGGAGGGGTGCAGCAGGGGGAGGGGAGAACGTGGAACTGCTCAGACCAGACTCCCCTCAGCCTGAGAAGTCACAGAGCTGCACTGGAAGAAGTCATGGAACAGTTACAGATGAAAAAGGACTCATCAAAAACTGTGCTTTGACGGAAAAGTGTGGCTTCATCTTTCAAGAGCATTATCTTCCATGCAAATTTTTGTCTACCAGCTTGCATGAGGAAAAGTAAATCTCTAGATTGAAGGCCAAAGGTAAGCCTGTGTGCCGTTCCTTCTCGTCTTCAGCCTCATTGTGAAATCTTTACACAGTGTAAAAACCATAAGCACTGTCTGACATCTGATGCCTGAGTGACTTCAGCTCAGTACTCATTTGGTGGGGAATGTGATTTTGTGGGGCTTATACAAGGTGGCATTACACTTAGTGTATGTGTTTGTGCCACACAGGAGCATTTTACAGACCCACCTCTCAAGAAATTTCCAAATTAAGTCTGCGAATGAAACATCCATTTTGCAGCCTTCCCCCATGAGCAGCTCAGCTCTTTGCTGAGAGGAGCTGTCACTTGCTTGGGTCTGCAGAAGAGCCTAAGGCAGAAACTCATGCATAAATCACCTTTTTGACTGAGCCAACAGAAAATCTTCAGCCTCCATTACCCCCCACTGCCAATCTACAACCCCATCCCATGGGCAGTGGTCAGGACCTGTGAAGAAAAACATTCTGGGGAGAAAAAAAAACATTGTGGGAAACAGTGAAAAAAGCTGTGTCTGTCCAGGAAAGCCCAGCTGGTGAGTGAGCCAGGAGGTGGGAGGACAGGTCATGTGGACTCTTGCACTGCAAGAAGATTTCTGAGTCACCAAAGCCCAGTGAGGCTGCTCACTGTTGGGAGGGACAGCTCTGGGTGTTGCTTCAATTGTTACAGGAAAAGGTGGCAAGAGGTGCTGAAGCCTTGTCCACATCTTCAGCAAGATTTGTGCAGGAAAGGAGCGAATTTTGCCCCAGCTGTGTCCTCTGATATTTTTAAGAGATCATTCCTACTAGACACAATAGGGGATCAGCTTGTTACACTGGAAAAACAGTGCTGGTGCAGGAACGTTCACACAGCTGCTGCACACAGGGACAAGGGGGAGGTTTATTTTATGAATTTTCTGTGTGCTAAGAAAGAGCCTTCTCACTCCAGTTGTTCTCTATTATTGAAGTGCACGGAGTGCAGGATTTTGCTGGAACAACAGAAAATGCAGGTAGGGGTGAATGTCACATCCCTGAGTCATGCAGATGTTAGAGCTTTCTCATGGAATTTCTGCTCCTCTTGATGAGGGCAGAATTCGACACGTTGCCCTCGAGATCTTTTCCTACAAAGCCTAAGAAGATGAAAACAGAAAATAAGTGGTTTGTTGCTTCCTCTCAGCGTCTGTGGGACTGTGGCTCCAGCAGCACTGATGCACAAGGAAAGCATTTTCATGAGGTGTTAAAACAGCAGAAACTTGTTTTCCTTTGGCTGAAGCATCCTTCTGCCTCCCACGCAGGAAGTGTTCATGCAATATTCCACATAGGCAGAATATGTCCCATTCCTAGAAGTCTAAATATAAGAAACTGTAGCCCATTTAAGAACCAGGCTGCTCTTGGATTAGAAAAGTGAGAGGTAATCTGCTTTCATGGGCTACAGTTCCCAAAGTGTCCTCTTTGTCCCTAGACTAGATGATCTTTGGCCAAACACATCCTTGCTGTGCATGTCTCACCTGTAACCCAAGGGTGACAGACCAAGTGTTACTGTTATGTCGTGGACAACCTTCTCCACATAATAAATATGTCTCTGAAGGAGGAAACTCATTATTCTTGGATTCTAAGTGCACCTAGGTAAACTTCACTGTGAGAGAAACAGCCAATATTCCACTATTTCTGCTCTTTTGCACCAAAGCAAATGAGTCAAGTGGTTTCAGGAGCTGGCCACATCACTGAGATGGGGAGGGCATATTGCATATTCACAAGAGCTTAAGATTGTTTTATTTACACTTCCATTGCTAGGGGCTGTGGAATGGAACATAATTCTATTTGCCAGACACTCTTCCTGGTGCAATAAGTTAGAGGAATTCTCAATTAATACATGGAGCTTATGTATAGAAGACAAGAGGTTAAGTAAGACTGCAGTGCCCAATGGACCATCTGGTGAACATTAGGTTTGTCAATAAATCACAAAAGCACCAGTTCATCAAGAAAATTCCATTTCAAACCACTGCCAGGAGAAAAAAAAAAAAAAGATGGGAAAGAAACCCTCACAAAATAGGTATTTTGATATTTTAGAAAAACAGGAGCATTAAATAACTTTAATCTATTTTCAATTATTTTATTGGTTCTCTTCTGATGACCACATGGCTTCACATCCTGGATGCTTAGCCCTTTGTCTTGCACAGGAGAGCATCATGAAATAACTCAGTGCATCACCACAGGAGAAGCTCCTCTCTCTGCTCTCAGTCTTTCTCCTCACCATGGGTGATAACGTAGCAGAGGTTCTTATAGTCCAGGTTCCCAGAGACATCTGGAGGGAAAGCAGCAAACATCTGGTTGATCTGCCAAGCAAACAGAGGTGAGTGTCACAGACTGTGGGACAACAACATGGACAGCTTTTCATTTTCAACCCAGCTCAGCTCCCTGGTGCCCTGGTCCTTTAACCACCATGGAAAAGCTTTCCTTGGGCTCGGTAAAGTTGAAACCGGAGCTGGAACATGACTGGTTGTCCTGCTAGAATCCCACAAGTTCCCTGTTGAAAAGAGCTCTCCCTGAAGCCCAGGTAAGCCCTGGTTGATAAAAGTACAGTCCAGTCTCTGTTCTGAGTGGAACAGACCAACTCCACTCCATCTCCCCTTCTGAAAATAAAGTCCCCCTAAATTCCTCCCAACCAGCAGTATTCATACTCAGTCTCACAAAAACCACCAAATCAGTACCTCATTTCAGATTTCAAACCAAATAACTCACAGAAATGGAAACCAGAACACAGTCCCCACCCAAATTCACTTGAACTCCAGTAAATCAACTGCCCAGCTGCCCACGGGGAAGAACAGCACGAGATAGGTCACACTTGCACTTGGATGGGAGTCCAAAAAATCTATTTGACTTTGATTTAGCCATGGAGCTCTTCAGAAGAGATTCTTTGAATTGTTTCTAATTGCCAGAGCTTGCGTCAGCCTCCTCTCAGTCTGGATTTCAGCTAAATTCATGCATTTAAAGAGGGGCAAGGACTTACTGCTGAACAAGAGCTGGAGCTGGATTCCTGTTTTGAATAAAGTTCCTTACCTCTTCTTGACTGAACCGGTCTGCCTGTGTCATAAGCATTTCTTTGATGCTGTTCAAATAAAACGAAATAACCTGATTAAAGGGTGATAATGGCACATGACAATTCAGATGGCAAGATCCTTCCTGAAGTTGCATGAAAGAAAATCTGTGTGACTGCATAAATTAGAGCTGTTAATCCTTACATGATATTGTAAGAGATTTTCTGTGGGCACCCATCAGTGTCAATGCCTCGCTCTGCCAACTTATTTCTCTTTTGTGACATTTTACAGAGGTTTAAAATTGTTTAAGGTTATTACTGTAATTGAAATACAACCATTTTGTATGCTTATCTTAACCTAAAATGGTAGGTTTCCTCAGTTGCTGCCTAAAGTTTGGATCACTTCTCAAAACCAAAAGAGAGGATATTTTCTGCAAAATCTGAGGATGAAAGGAGCAGAGCATGAAATGGGAAAGAGGACTTGAAAGAGAACTCCAGCCGCTATTCCGAATCCTCACCCGAGAATGCTTTATTTGCATGCAGCCACTCCCAGAGGAGGCTGTGGAAGTGCAGCAGCCCCGTTGTGTTTCACGGTGCGCTGTCTTGATCTGGAGTCACAGCGCTGTAACACGGGGCTTATCCCACACGCAATCTGCATCCCGTGCAATTACATCAAAGAGGATATTTCGGGGGCAGACTCTCAGCTGATTTACCCTCTGTTTTAAACCTGTTGTGGGAAGGCAGTCGAGCATGTAATTTATTTTTTTTTTTTTAGCCTAAGTTTAGAGGTGAATAGAAAAGCCAGGAAGAATTATTTCTGTTTCTAGTCTAACCCCTGTAGATAAAATGTCTTTATACCTCCCCCCGTTACTCATGTGCTGAGGGCAGCACACGCACCATGTGCTGGGACATCCACCAGTAAAAACTCACATTCACATAAACATTCCTCCAGTAACACCAATAATTTCCCCTTCCTGTAGAAGAATTCCAATATTAATCTCACAGTTTTCATTCACGCTGAAGAGGCAGAGTTGTCTCCTTTTGTCACTACCAAATGTACTTATACATTATCAGACACAGTTCTGGAGCAGTAAAACAAACTGTAAAGCTGTGATAACAGGTGAGCAGTCTGTTGTACAAAAACAAAAGCTGAGGCAAATATAGAAATCTGGTTTGGTTTGTAGATTTGAAAAAAGGCTGCTTTCTTGAAGAATTTGTTGTGGGGGAGTGAGAGCGACAGCTCTTCTGGAAGAAGCCCTTTCTGCTTTATAAAGAGAATATTTAAAACTATTTATAATAGAAATCATGCCTGAACAGGAACACTTCCAGGGGAGCAAAATTCACCTACTGTGGGTGCAGATTTTCAGGCAAAGCAGTAAATCCTCCCTTTCTGCTCCCATTCACTGCACGTGAGAACAGTCCCCCAGACAGAAGTGCAGTTTGGGTGGCAAAGCTACAATGGCACTCACAGCTCTGACAAATGTGATTTTTTTTCCCAGGAAAAGGCTACACATCCCAGTTTGTAGCAGGGGCACATACACTTCTGCAGCTCTTGCTGATATCAAGTGCACATTTGGAAGCCCAGAAAGGGAAAATTGAAAACAGAGGTTTCTGAGCAATGAATAAGGTCTTACCCACAAGGACAAGTGTGAAAATACCTGTGCAAGCTCTGGGAAATACTCTGAAGTCA
The DNA here is from genome assembly GCA_013390105.1 of Tichodroma muraria. Classification (NCBI taxonomy): domain Eukaryota; kingdom Metazoa; phylum Chordata; class Aves; order Passeriformes; family Sittidae; genus Tichodroma; species Tichodroma muraria. Next base: position 79,279 of record WAAG01077166.1, read on the forward strand.
CAGACAGAGCTTAAGCTATTGGATATATTTTTCCTCCATTACTTCACCATTCTCTGTAGTTTGCTAAGTTTCTTCATCTCTTTGTCTCAAGTTTCTGGTTCTGTTCTGTTCCTCTGGCCATTTGGCATGTGACTGCATTTTTGAAGGTGAATTCTCAAATGATCAGTGGGTGAAAGAGTAGAGAGATCATTCCCCTCAGCATAAATTGATTATTGGACATATATGTCCTGTCCAAACAGCATTAGCAAATGTAAATAGGAAGTGTGATCCAGGAAGGAGCTTGGTGAATAGAAGGAAGCATTTACAGCAATTTTGTCAGATGTCACAAATAAACTTCATTGCAAACAAGCCTGAATTAAAAAGAGATCTGGGCACTGTGTGTCTTCTATTCACATGCTTAAAGTATTTAGGGGAAAAGATCAAATATCTAATTTTAATCTTCTGATGCACAGCCCAGTAGGCTCTTGCATACTCATAAGGAAGAAGGACTGACTAAAGGATCTGTGCACATTTTCCATTATTTATTTTATAGGGAAACAAACACTCACAATTTCCAAAGCCAGAAATTATACAATTATTTTTTTGTTGTTGTTGCTTGTTTTCTTTAGAAAGCTTATTTTCTTCTCAAAAAATACCCCAAAACCCAAACAAAAAAAAAATTTTAAAAAAAAGTCCATTTACCTTGACTTAGGAGTCCAAATGTTATCCCTTGCCCTGGCTCACATCAATTCCTTCTACAGTTACAAATACCTTGTTGCATTCTGATATTTTAAAAGCCTTTTGAAAAATTATCTGTGAAGTCTCTGGGGTATTTTTGGCTTTCCTCTGGGCTTGCCCTTTCTACAGTGCCGTCTTGGAGGAAAACAGGTGAGTGGGAAGGAGCAGAACTCTGCAGCTATGGGGAGAATCATCTCTAGCTCAGCCAAAAACCTCCAAAATCCAGCGTGCCTGGGACCTCTTCCATCCCCATGGGTCCATTTTCATCTGGCCCAAATCTGAGAAGTGTCACTGGCCTCAGCACGAGGCACAGTTGGTGTTGGCCTGACTCACTCTGCCCCATGAGTGGCATTTGGGACTGAATCATCCAACCTTTCAAACACTGCCCCAGTTTACACTAGCTGAGAATGGGACCGAGAGCATTTTCTCTTTTTGACATCATGCTGTGGGAAGGGTTTTATGTGTGGTATAAGGATGCAGACAAACAAAGTCTGTCATTGAATTTGGAAGTAAGTTATAAACTCCTGGAGCTTCTGGAAAGGTTAGAAGGCTCCATCCCAGCTACCATCACATGGACTAAGTGAGTCATTTCCAGACTAGAGGTGAAAACACGCAGAGGGAAGAGACATAAAAATCCCCAGAATGATGTTAACTCCATGAATATAATAAAGAAGTTCTGATTAAAAGGTCAGCATGGCTGGTTTTGGAGAGAAACATTCCAGGGGTTTTTAATACGGATAAATATTATTTATTAGGATTAACTGTTGCATTGAAATGGCTGCATGAGCCAACAGAAAAATTATTTTAAAACTTCAAATGTCTACAATTTGGAAGCATATGAATAGAAGTTAAACCTCAAAGACATCCACGGAATTGATTTAATGGTTTGTTCTGTAATGATCAACATTACCCTCAGGTCTAATAAGTAAACACTATGCTCTGTTGTGGTGATGAACTAAAACAATTGTCTAATGTTAGCAGTGCAGTGGGAGTGGGGGACAAGGTTGACCTTTTCCATCAAGGAAAAATAAAATATTTCTCTCTCATCTTCATTTTGGAGTGTGATACTGCATTCCTAATTTACCCCAAACTCCAACTGGCTTCCAGCATCCAAGGAATGTTGAGCTGGGCACAGGGTGGCAAGCTGCAGATTTTGTATGCAGGATATTGTTACAGATAGTGGTGGGAAATATAACATTTCATGGGTTCTGGAGTATCAGAAGTTCGTATTTCATGGCTGTGATTTCACTACTGTGTGATCTACCCTGTTTGGCAACAGGCCACATTTATTCTGTTGTTTGAGTCAATTCTGATATAATCCCCTGACTGTTCTTCCCAAGCTGTTTGGGTGGTGTTAACCCCAAAACCATCAGGACAATTCTTAACCCTCTGTTCCTCCTGATGGATTGCTACAACCACTTGTGTTTTAATTAATTTGGAAGTTCTTACTCAAAGGACTGTCTCTCTTATTTTGCATATTGCAAAAGTTCTCAGATTCACTGGGGTACTGCCATAGAAAACCACCTTGGTAAAGGAAAGAAATATTTTACATGAATTTTACATTTTCAACTAGCTTTCATCCAATATTTGCAGATGATGTCGTGTAAATCTCCAAGGGGTTCTGGTCAGAGGCTATCACAACATAAGCAGAAATAATGATGCAAATACAATTTTGTAACTCATGGTTCCCTGATACATTTCCTATACATATCATGCTTTATAAAACCTACCTGAAATGGCTGGTGCAGTAGAAGTACAGGCCCCAAATTCACCATGAAATTTCAGCATATGAACAAATTTAGACATATGCATAAGTCTACGGACATAAAACACTTCTCTGGAGCAATATGTCCAACCTCCTCATCCCCTGCCCAGATTTGATATCATTTATCTCACTCACCTGAAAGTCCTGCCTGCACCATTCTGTCAGTGCAAGGAGGGTTTGCATTTGTGCAAATACCTCTTAAAGTCCTTTTACGTTGCTTTGTTGGTGCAACAGGATATGAATACAAATTAGGTTCTGCCTTCTTATTTAAAAATAGCCATATTGACAATAATTGCCAGATTATTAATGGTATTATTTGGTTTGGCTCTCACTGTATCTAGTGGAATTTTACAGCAAATTATTTCTAGAAGCAGAAGGCTCAAATGATAAACACATAAAAAGGAAAATGTCCTGCACTAAAACCATGTCTCAGAGTTAATTAAATTGATCACTTTTTAAAAGAGGGGAGTAGCTTTCCCGTTTTAGTGAAGCACTGAGAGTTAGGCACCAGACATTCATTTTAATTTTACATATGGAGTTAATTTACAAAGAGTCNNNNCAAAAAGAGGCTATCTAATGGCCTACATGTGATTATATTTCCGTTGGCTCTTGCAGTGTCTGAAGACAATAACATCTCTTTTTGGTATACAAATACATTCATACGACAGTCCAGACTTTTAACTCTGGATTACAAAGCTAAATGTTTCCCTGCCTCTTAAAATACTGTGAAAAATACAGCTTTTAAGCAGTTCTTTAAAACTGTGCAATTATTATTATTGTTGTTATTCTTCTAAAGGATTTGAAATAAACTTACTAGTCTGCCTTTATGCGGCCTTTTCCTTCTGGGTCGAAAATCTTAAAAGCATTCAGAATGGTTTCTTCTGGGTCCGTGCCTAAAATTAATGAAATATAATTTAGAAGCCTGGATGTATTTCTCTGGCAGCAGAATACTTGCTAAGTAATTACATTCACTTGAAAACAGTGCAAAATGGAGAATTCTGCAGCTGTGGGTTTAGAGACAAAGGTTCCCTAAGTCGGCAGCATTTGTCATGTCAGATAAACAATAGAGGTGAATAGTTCAATGCTCAGAAGCTTAAAAATAATAACTCATATCTATTCTATGTCTGCAGGAGAGAAAACTTCCAGGAACTGGTCTCCAATATCTGTACCCAGAGGATTAGTGGCTTTCAGAAATGAAAATATAACAAACTGTTTCCCTCACTGACTTCCTTTAATCTTGCACTGTACGTTCCTTGTAAAAACACTTTTTGATGTTACTTGTTCTTGGCCATATAAAGAGGTTATTTCCTTCACTAAAGGAAATGGAGCTCATCATAAAATCCAAATGCCAATGGAATGCAATGGGAACAGGATGATCAATGTGAGATGGTGATCTGCACTTCTATCCCATTGTGCCCTTCCCCTTAAGTTGTCTCTTCATTAAGTGTTACAGAAACAGGATGGTTTAAAGAACTGGACTGTGGCTACAAAATTTTGCTTCTGCTCTTAGCTGGGCCACAGATTTTTGGTATGACTTTAATATCCCTGTCCCTCTGTTCCCAGCAATAAAATTATTGTAATGGTCTTCCTTTTCTTCCTTCCATTATCTATCCCATCTCTTTAGACTGGAAAACATTTGTGTCAGGGACTCATTTTCACAGTGCCTTAATCTTGGCTGGGGCTTTTGACTGTTCTGTAGTACTGCAGATTCTGAGTACATTCATTTTCAACCCACACCAAAGGATACACTGTGTACTCTGCTTCTGACTATTCCCCAATATTTCAAAATATTACCGTAGTATACATAATACAAATCTTTGTAACAGTAGGAAACCAAATTTACAAGCAGATGAACTGGTTCCGTGGACAAAATGAAGCTATTTGGTATGCTGGAAGAGTGATTAAAAAAGGATACAACACAAAGGGTTGCAGATTCAAAGTTTGTTTCAAAGTTTGGCAGAGGTAGAACCAGAACAGAACCCAGCCAAGGTTCCCTGCTCTACAGACTCTCCTGATGCCTTCACAGTTTGCTTTGTTTGAAAGATTTCCCAAGGATTAGCAGGATCCTAGAGGGTATAATAGCGAACAAACCTGGGGCTGTATGGCCTCCTCCTTGCCACACAATGGCCATGTAGATTATTTTTGCCAAGCTGTAGGCGAGGTATTCAAACTGCAATGAATCTGTGATCAATACGAAGAGCATTGGTGTTTAATGAGTGTTTTGATTGTCCCATGTAGAGAAACATCCCCCAGATCCAAGGAGAGGGCTGCATTTTAAGTAGTCACCGCTGTGGGGGGGATTTTTTTTTTTCCTTTCTGTGTTTCACATTTTCTACTCTGTCATATCCTTGGACTTTGGCTTTGAAGAGAAGCAATGCAGCAGGCATTCTTTATTGATTAGCTGGTAAATAAAGTGGTTTCTTTGATGTGCGGCATCTCTGTTTTCTGTACAAATTGTATTATTCTGACTCCCTGTAGAAGCAGCTCCATGTGGTTGGCATTAACATAAACCGAGTTTTGTTAGCTGTTCATCTGGCATCATAATCTCAACATACAAAGCTAAAGCTCATCCTGAAAATCCCAGCTTCCCCTTTATGACAGAAATCAATTATAGCACAACAAATTTTACTTAGAAAGCACCTTTCACCAAATTCTCTGAGAGGTACTTAGCTAATAAAGAGTGTTGCAAAATTGCCATATCCACTTCCTCTAGCCCTTTCTCCCTTTCTAATTGCACTACAAAGGCTCTTCATCCCAATTAGTTTTGATTGGGAATGTGCAGTCTTTTGGCTCTGCTTCCTTTGCATGACAAACCCAACCAGAAGGGCATGACAAGCACAGCTGTGATTTTCCCTTCACCAAATGGAAATTAGAAAAGCCCTCCTCCTTTGCTAGTAGCCAACAGGAAACCTGCAGACAAGAGGGCTCTGCTTTGCCATTCACCTTCCTGTGCTGGCTCTGCTTTTAGGCCACAGGATTGGCAGGGCCAGAGGCTTTGCCAGCTCCAGCAACCGTATGGGGCAAGGGGGGAGAGAGGAGAGGAGGAAGAGGGGAGAGGAGGAAGAGCTCATTTCCATGCTCACAAATGGAATGGGCAGCAGGGCACCCCACAACCAACATCCATGCATCCCAGGAGGAAGAATATGGAGGAGGGCACTCCCTGCTCTGCCAGAAGACACCTGGAATGTCTTGGTGGAGGTACCACAGACAGGCTGATGTCTGGGGAATAAAATCTCCTCCTCAGTCAGCCTTCTCCATCACCTCTCATGCTTCCCAGACTGTCTGCCCTCTTCGGCAAGAGTGTCTTTCTTCCAGAACCAGCTACATGAATTCTTTCTCTCAGACCTCTCTGTTTTCTATTCCAAGCATAGAAAACCCTTCACTGCAATTATGTTCAGCAATATAAAACCAGAGTCCAGCAACAAAACAATAAATGTTTTTAATAAGATAGGATCAGATTTTTCCATTTTTCTATTCATTAGTTATTTTAACGAACTTCTGGAATGTGCTTGGCTAAGGCCAGCCCTGCTTTGAAGGCTTTCACCTATCTCTTATGCCTGTAGGAAGATGACTGGAGTTCTGTCTTGGCCTCACACCCCCTCTCTTGCAGTTTCCAGCTGTTAACTGGAGAAGAGACATGACTAAATTACCAGCTCATACAGCAAGTTTACTACCCACATTTCCTGAACTTCCCACAGTGCTCCCTATATATTCTGTGGCAATGGGTAAAATCCCTCTCCCTTGTCATTGTAAATCCACTGAAATTTAATTATTTCAATTTATCCACTCCATTAAGGGTTATTCAGTGAAATCTTCACCTAATGGCAAAATCACTATTGACCTCAAGTGACACTAAGGCTAGGCCACTGAGTTACAATGAATACAGAAAATGAGGGAAGCCCATGTTTGCTCAGTGTGACAAAGGAGTGCCAAAAGGGTGGGTTTTTTTAGAAATACTTGAAACCAGCTAACACTGGGAGTGCTATGACTGGAGCATGAGCATGAGTTCAGCCCAGGAGCCTTCTGATGGTGAATAACTCCCCTACACAGCGCCCCAGGCTGCTGAGGTTTCATCACTTTCTGGACCTCAGGTCACCCCTTTCATGTTAGCTTGTGTAAGCTAAATCACACCTTTGAATTGTCCTCTGCACCGTCCCTTAGCCTTTCATTCTTCCCCTCTGCCTGCAAAACTGGAGATCCCTCCTTGCCTCTAAGCATTGTTCTGTGGAGACATTATTATAATTTGCAAGGTGCTGAGATATTTCAGTGCTGAGGATCTTTGACAGATACCTCTCCAATCGCCCAGAGGTGCTTACCTTTCAGCTTTTCCCCAAACATAGTAAGGAAGACAGTGAAGTTAATAGGGCCTGGCGCCTCCTTCACCATGTCTTCAAGCTCTTCATTCTTGACATTCAGACGACCTGCAGCAGAGATCATTTTTCATAATAAATCACAAATTGTGTTTCAAAAAATGATTCCCCTTCATCTCCTCCCACTGGGGAGCTCAGGGCTCTGTGCAACTTTGCTAATAACGTGGTAGAACACAACTCCCGAATACCCCAGTGAAAAAGAAATTGGCAGAGCTGGCACTGAGATCAAAGGGTGACTGAAGGAGTAAGAAGGATAAATAACACAGACATGGCCAGCAGTGGACAAGAGAAGGGGCATTTCCAAATAAACTGCTTTTTGGGTTGGGGCTTTATTTTTTACCTCTGGTGAAATATGGGCCCCACTGATATTAATATAGCAGAGATCAAAGTGACTGAAGTGAATCCAAGGTCTCAGTCTTTGCCCTCCTGTATACTGAGACACCTCTCTGAGTAGAGGACAGATGGATGAGCTGAGTAGTGGTATCCCTTCCCCATCCTTGTGCAGCCCTATTGATGAGAATTTAGACCCTGGCAACCCTCCTCAAATTGAGTGGTAATTTGCTGTGAATGTACTTTATAGGCATTGAAAGGCTTCACTGAACAGGAAAGATAGCAGAACTTGGCCTTAAGAAATAAATATTTCAGGGTAACAGTAGCTATAGGCCAAAGTTTGCAAACCTCATTCTCACAATAAAGAGTTCAGGAGCTTCTGCTCCTTGCACTGACTCTGCTGGTGTCTGATTCCACCCCGGGGAGCACTAAAGATTCTTATCAAGCTCTTTTTAATAAGCTCCAGATGGCAAAAGCCCAAATGCCTACATCACTGTTCAAGCCTCAAGTGCTGCAACAAGGATACGGCTCCAGGTTTGGGATCATGAGTGCTTGAATTTTTTCTTTCCTTGGGAAGATATGCTCTAATCGGCTTGATATCATCAGAGTTGTGATAGCCATGGAATGGACAATACCTAATCTCATGACATGCACATTTCACCCCACACAAACTCGCAGCAGCAGAACCTCACAGGAAGCCCTCCTAGGTTTGTGTGGGCAGAGGGGCAGCCAGTCCATGACTGCAGTGCTAATCAGAGGATATTCCATGGCTCCCAGATGAAAAAGGTGCAGCCTGGGAAGCCTGGATTCAGAGGCAAATCAGAAATGCCTGGCATGGACCCCTGCTTGGGTGGGCTTCTTTTGAAATAGTTGCAGGGGAGGGATCAGACCTTCATTCCACTCCCTGCTCAGGAGACTTTCCAGCTGGAGCTCTGTAGTGAGATCCCAGCCACCGCAGGGAGGAAGGTCAAACTGAACAGGTTTCCTTTTGCCCCCTGTGTATCTGATTTCTTCCCCCACTGTCATTCTAATACCAACCTCTCTTCTGTGTTTGAAATTGAGACAGCATATCTCTTAAGTATTGGATTATTAGTTTACCTAGTGCAGCAAATGTGTCTCTCAAGTCTGCTTTGTCAATAAAGCCATCCCTGTTCTGATCCATGATGGTAAAAGCCTGTGGGAAGGAAAAGGAACAGGTATTGCCATTTCCATTGCACAGGACAGTGCTCCAATCACACACATCAGTCCATGGGGGGGGATGATATTCATGCTGTAGAAAGGAATATTTAACTTCCTTTGATTCCTCCACATCATTGCACTTTCCTCACTTTAGACACATTGCTGTATCTTGGCAAGGGGCTTAATTAAACCCACCCAAACTTCTTCTTACTAAATTAATGCTCAGTGCAGCGTGCATTGGGCTGAAGCCAGTGCTGGCAGCTCCAGCCATTCAGCCTTAACCCATAAAAGTTTGAATTAGGGAGGCTTTAGTCAGGGCAGATTTAGCCAGAGGTTGCTCTGTGTTTATACCTTCCCCATACCCCATTCTTTGAATGAGGCTGAAATGTTTCTGTACAACATTTCATTTATGTGGATATCTCTCTGCTATCAACCTGAAGTCGATTCCTCCTGGGCCTTAGAATGATCCATCACAGAGATAGCTGAACTTTCAAAAGTACAGAGAAATGTAGGTTCTGTAAGATTATTTATTCAGTGTTTTTTCCCCTTTCCAATACACTGCATCTTTGAGACTCTGCTGTGTGCTCTGACTGACACTGATGTGCTGACCTTATATACTCTTGCCAGGCAAAATTTAACTTCTGATAGAAAAAAAAACAGTTGTATTTTTATTTTATTTTCAGCCAACACAGACTTGGTGTGCTCTGACCATTGTTTACCAAGCCAGCTAACTGCTCATCTGTTTACCCATTTGTGTGTCCATCTCTTGGCTGCCATCACACTTATAACGTTTCATTGATTTGGAAAGATTTTAATGACCTGAAATTCCCCTAGTCATGCTATGGGGAGTGTCAGTTGATCCTGGCATGACTCTGAAGCTGGTTATCTGTCTGACAGGCACATCAGTATGGGAGAGTGTCTTTGCAATGGCCAGGAATCATTCTTTCTTCAGACAGTGTTCCCCTGAGATTGCAGTAACTTGCGGAGCTTTAAAGTCTGCTGCCCTACAGGGTGCATTTCTTCCCATGAACAAGTTATCTCCACATATTTTCAGGTATTTTCTCCTCCAGTTTCTTTCAAAGCCCAACTCCTCACAGCCCAGTTTGCCCATGAGGCTCCTTTCAGCACTATGCTCATAATCTTACATTTACCTTCCAAACCATCCTCTTACGAAAAATTAAGCCCAACTCTTTAGAGATGTTTTGCCCTTGCTTTAAATTGTGATTCCCCACAATTGGGAAGCAAAAGAGAAAGAAAATACGAAGAGCAAAGCCGAACCCAGGCAGCTTACAGGAGACAGGAAGAGCATCAGGCACTGTAATGGATGAATTTTAAATAACATAACAGCAATGCTGAAACATTTGCTGGTGAGCTGGTTGAAATCTCTAGATAAAAACGTTCTAATCCAAACCAGCTTTTCAGAAATCCGTGTCCCAAATATGCAGTTCTTAGACACAACATGGTTTTGGGTTTCACTCAAGCACTCCACTGCCTCATGCTTTTGCCATTATTCTGCCACCATCCCCCAGAAATGCTCCTGGTATTATCATATCTAGAGAAGATCACATAATGGCAGCCTGTCCAGTTCTTTTTGTTGGTCCATCTTCAAACAGTAATTCTTGGAGAAAATGAAATGGGGGTTCCTAGGATACGAAGAAGAAATGGGAGAAGAGAGTCAAACATGTTTCCATTGACTGTGGGGAAATGATTAGTGGTTCCAATTAATTTAGCTGGGTCATATTCCCAGGCCTTGCCTTGGGGTTTGTTCTTGTCCATCACTGAGCTTTCCTGGTGGGAATCCTCAAGAAAAGTAAACTTGAAAGCCATGTGAAAGCACAAAACGAAACAGCAGACATTTATCACACTGGAAATTGCTTTGGAAATATGAGTTAGAAAAAGTGGGGAAAAAATCAGTAATTTAAAATGACAAACCAATGCAGATGTGGTGATCTCATGGACACTCCAGATTGTCCACACAAAAAAGAGCACAAACTCATCAAACAGATTATCTGTCTTTTATATGCTCCAGCTTTTAAGCCACCCTATCAGTTTTACCTCTTCACAGGTAACTGGTCAAAGATCCCACAGTGCATGGAACACCAAATCCCTTGGGAGCTGAAAGATGCTTAGTTCATCTCTGCATGTTGTCTTGTTTTATTGGTATTTGTAGAGAAAGCTGGCTGAGGGCTTCTTGGCATTTTCATTTCTAGTTTGTGGGCAGCATTAGAAGGGCACAGATGAATATTTTCAGTTGTTGTAGTGGAACAGATCACGAATAAAAGCCCTGGTTCAGCCTGGCATCTCTATTCAGGACAATACTTGAGCACGTAAGATAATTCTTATTTTAAATACCACTTAACTTTAAACATGTGCTCAAGTGTTTTCCTGAATCAGGGCTGAAGTGGACAAGATGATGCTTTTCCTTTATTTTGGGGTGGGGGCTTGGGTGCTTTTCAAATAAGTCTAGAGCTTGAAACAGGGGAGTAAGTGAGGGAAGTAAGGAAAGAAAGAATGAAAGAAAGAACAAACAAATACACAAGGAGAATGATCTACCAGCCAAAACCACAGGGCTGATTCAGAAAACAACTGTGTGTTCTATTAAAGCAGATGGAGAATTGAATAAGGATTACAAACAAAACCTATGTTATTCATTAGCAATAACAGGAGACTACAGAGAACAGCAGAGTAGTGACCAACCTCTTTGAACTCCTGAATCTGGGTTTGTTCAAACATAGAGAAAACATTGGAACCACCTTCAATCTTCTTCTTTGCCTTTTTGGGAGCCTGTAATACAAATAAGAAGATCAAATACATATTCCTTTGTCTGTTAAGCACCCATGAAACAAATTACGTCTTCAACAGGAGGTAAAAAATGCACAGTCAAGTAATACAGGAGGATTGTGCATTGTTATTACAGGGTTTTAAAATTCAATCTTATAGACAGATAGATTCAGATGTATATATATGATTGAATATATATATATATTTATACAAGGTATAAAAATTGCTGCCTTATTAACAGATGGAGGCCTTTTGCCACTGCTGTGTCCTGGGACACGACAGCTCAGATAAACCAGGACAGTTTGTCACTGTGCTGCCTTCAAAAAGGCAAGGGACCCAAAGTGTGAGTCAGCATCCTGCCTGGGCACTGCTGGCTCCCCCAGGGACTGCCTGCTCCTTGAGCAGGGTCACCTCCACCTCAAAGGATCCCAGACCATTTCACACATGGGGACCACTCCCCTTCCACACTGGCTCTGCAGAACTCAGGGGTGATATCCCTTAGTGAGGAGTGGCGTCACTTGGAGATATCAGCTAGAATTCCAGCCTGCTGTTCTCAAGAAATTCCAGAATTCAGGTAAGTGCCTCCAAGGGCTCCTTCTTCCCAATTCCCATGCTGGGACTGGCAGCCAAGGCCCTGCATGAAGACTCAGCTCAGGAGCTATAAAGGGAAGTTACATCATTTCCTACTTACACAGAAATGTTTAGAAACCTGCTCAGTCTGGACCAGCACTGACAGAAGAGATTAATCCTTCCCAAGCAGGAGCACCTTCTACCCTTGGGGTCTCTATTCCCGTACCAGCTGCAGTGCAGTACCTTACCAGACCATGTTATTATAATATTCTAGATAGTCATCTTAAATGAAAGGGCAGGACTGCTTTTATCACCATTCTCGAGTCTGGAGGCTGAGACAGAGCAGGATTGGGGAAAGAGCTACAATGACATCTAGGAATCTAATGCTCACTAAAAATCAGTCAGAACTAGGCTTCATTAAATATCTTTGAGTAAGGGCCCAACCAGCTTGCCTCAGACAATATAGTTCTTGTTCTGCAGTAAAGAATAAAATCTGTGATTCCAAAGGATTGCAGAAGAGTGTTAACCATGGCGTGCGTTATCCTTACTTGGGGCAGGATAATGAGCTGCATCACCTTTTGAGTTCCCTTCCACACAGATTACTTTTTTCTTCATCATTTTTACTTCTAAACTTCATTATCATAGTCCCACCTGGTTCTCGTGTCACAGAAAATTAGTCTGACTTAGTTTGGGCTATTCTGCATGAAACAGAAGGCAACTTCTACTGTCTCCTTTCATCAAAATAAAAAAGCCTGTGAAAGTTCAAATTCAATACTGATTTCAAATATCCTGAGGAGCAGAGCAGCTCAAGGAAATATTCCCACTTGACTCTGTTTGGAGCGTACATTGTCTGATCAATTTAATTTGCCAGGCAGATTTCTGCAGTCAGCCACCCTGGTTTAGATCCCAGGATATGGAAGGGGGGAAATTAGGGCAATGTTAGATGCTCTCCCACATACCCACACTCCAGACCTGTCAAGCTCCTATCAGCTAATTCAAAGAACTAAAATCTGGAAATAGGAATGGAAATTATGTGAAAAATATACTTGTAGTGAGGATAAAAACAAGGATAGAATGCCACCACAGGAATGGAAAAAAGAAGTTAATAAGTGGAATGTTTAATGAATGTAGAAATATTGATTTTGGAATAAACAGATTCCCTCCTCCTCCTACACATGAAATAAGTGTTATTTTGAGCAGTAATGGGCAATCTTCCACATAATGTGAGGTGCCTGGAGGAGGCTTTCAACACTTCCAGATCGAATGGAAATATTCAGAACAATCCTACGTATTTACATGTATTTGTTCCCTGAGGTAAAGGGGGAGCAGATGTTCCCCAAGGGAGAGCAGTGCCAGCTGTGGGGGGAATGACTGCAGGGCTGGGGGCTCGGGTGGGGCATGGGGCTGGTTCTGCTGCAGCTGCTCCTTCTGGACACAAAACAGGCTTTGCCCTCCTCATGGTCTGCTCTGCTGTGGCCAAACACAGCATCCACACTCAGCCTGATAGATATTCCCCGTGCCAGTGATGCCTTAATGTTTAGCTTTTATATTTTTTAGATTCTGTGCTGTTTTAGGGGGTAGGTTTGGGTTTCATATTGAGTGCTACTGAGCTCTCTTCACAGAGTAGAGAGACAAAACAATTCCTTCTCTACCTTGAGACCAAGGACTACTCACAGGCCCAAGAACAAAAACAACGGTGAAGTGAGAGAAAAAAACAAGGAGGATGGAGCTTCATAACCTGAAGCTGTGGTTGGAGAATTTGACTCCAATGTGCTGATGGACCAGAACTTATAAAAGTGTAAGACATCATGATTGGTCAGGCACTTTGTGACCATTTGGGTGCACCTTTGGTGTGGTCTGGCTGGGCTCTTGCGTGGCCCAGGTGTGCCCATGGAGGCCTTTCAATAAATCCCTGCTTTATCTTCTGCTCTGTCTAGTCTCTGTTCCAGGTCAGCCTCTAGCAGGCATCAATAGCAAACCATCTGCATTTTTTCAGCTATCATCTCAATCATGGACAATGGGGTCCAGCTCTTCTAAATGCCAAACACTGGCAATTCCTCCATTACTCCTCAGTTTATTGGGTTCTCTGAGCTGTAAGGCTTCAAGCAAGGGCTATGGCTGTAAGGAAGGATCAGATAAATGCAAAGCTGCAGCCCAGTATCTATTAGAAACAGACCAGCAAGTCAAAAACCACCCAAAAATATTCTGTACATTACTGAAGTCCTTTTCAAGGCATATAAGATTGAAAAATTATTATACAGGGAACAATTCTTGTAGTATCATAGAACCATAGAATGTCTTGGGTTGGGAGGGCCCTTAAAAATAATTTACTTCCAGCCTAGAAGAAGTTCTAGAAAAATTCATCCTAACATATTTGCTCACTATTACTCTCTGGTTTGTTGTCTTCAGCGATGACAGGAGATCAGTGCCCATGATGCTCAATCAATTTTTTAGTTTTTCTGCTGAAGGTCTGATATAGATCTTATTTATGACCTGCTCATAAATAGGAGGGGGCTGAGACCACCAATACATTTCACAGGGGCCCATGAACAGCTGCCAGCTGGGGTTGGTTTCCATCACCAGGTTCAAGCCTAAGTCTTGCAGCATCCAGCATTGAGCATTTGGATTATCAGTTCCCAGTACTGGGAATGCAGCTTACCTGCCTTAAAAAGCCAGGAAATTCATAATCACAGGAAGAACTGCACCCCAATTTTGCACAAGCTGTGGGCAGGGAGAAGCTGTGAGGAGGAAGGCTGAGACAGAAGTAGGTGGAGCAGAAACAGAACAGAGTTCATTGTCTTTCTGGTGGGGAACTTGAATTAAAAGACTAAGAGAACAGAAATAGGACTGTGTTACAGAAAAGAGTAACTCTGAGAATAGAATAGTTCTGTGCTGCTGTCTGACAATTCCAAACACTCCAGAATTTTTTAATGAACACAATCAGAATTCTGACTCCAGAGTCTCTGAAGGAATGGCATATTAAAAGGAACATCACAGAACTGAGCAAACATATGGCTTCTAAGATGCCAAGGATTTAGTAGGTGACCCACAGAGGAGAAAGTGGGTGACTGACACATCACTTCTGCCTGCCTTGGCTTCCCCACTCTTGAAACCAAAGTGTGCCAGGCTGCACTTTGCAAAGATAGAGCAGCTCTCATTGCAACATGTGCTGTGAGACTGACATACAAAACGTGCCAGATGAGAAACTGAAGAGCTGAGGGTCCCCTGGGCTCAGATTCCGAGGCCTCAATAGCACAGCAGTGGGAAGAATGTTGCAACAACTGAACAAGCCTATTAATATTCCTGCCTGAGCATATTAATCATCCCATTGTGAAGAAAACAACACTTCACTTTAGAGGAGAAACCACAGGCTTGTCGCGTATCGCTCATTTGTATTGCCAGTGTTAGCACTCTTTCAATTAGCCTGGATTTTAAAGGGTCTTTTTGTTATTGTTGTTTTGTTTGGTTAATTTTGGTTTGTTTTAGAGGCTTTAAATGAAGAAATGGAGCCATACCAAAATCTGGCCCCAAGAAAACTCTGTTGTACCAGACATTTTCTTTAAGATGAGTTTCCCTCACTGAGGTTCTTTGTATTTCTCCTTTCTGGAAGTGTCAGGGGGCCCAAAAGACCCAGGATGTGCAGGGACACAGACAGGTAGAGACAATGAGTATCTGTGGCCTTTGCCTTTCTGGATGTAAGAATAAGGATCCATTTTTTATATGCTGCAAAGGTGTGGGAGAGGATGTTCAGGTGAATCAGGGGGAAATTTGATTTCAGGGTGACCTAGAAGAAAAGGGGGCGGGGAATCAGTTTCTGTCTCTACATACAAAGGAGGAAGATGAAAATATCTTGTTCTTACTCCAGAACATGAGGCACTGTTTGTCCTGATAAACTCATAAGGAGGTGATGCTAGAGCAGATCCATGACACTGGATCATTATTGCAGAGTTTTGTCATCTCCACCCCTCAGTGCGTTTTGCAGACAACCCAGAAAAATAAGGAAAACCAGGCAAGTTGCTGGAGGGTGAGCAAGGTCCCTCAGGGGCTGCTCAGGGGCACACTTGTACCCTTCAGTAAGCAGGAAGGAACCAACCTCCACTTGGCATTTCCTGCAGCACAGGAATGTCTCTACAGGCAGTCAGGAGAGATGGGCAGCACTCTGTCGCAAGCCAAGACTTTGGTTTGGTTTGGTTTGGTTTGGTTTGGTTTGGTTTGGTTTGGTTTGGTTTGGTTTGGTTTGGTTTGGGGAGGTCACTTCATTGTTTAGTCCTCCAAGCTCTAAGCCCCTCAGAAAATACTCTTAATAATTGATGATGACCCTGACATCAGTGTGATGTTCCTGACAGCAAAGTCAAAAACACAGGCAGAAACACTTCCCTACTCAGCCACTTATTGTGTCTTCTTCTAATTTTTCTACCAGAGACAACCTCAGTGGATAAGCAGGGAGAGAGCCCTGCAGGGAGGATCAGCAGTGGACACTGTTAAGAGCCTGATTCTATTGTCTTGTACCCCAAGGTGTTTATTCAGTCCAGGACAAAGAAGACATAAGATACCACCAGGTTTTTACTGTTTCACGTTTTGTACTTCCTTCCTCTGCAACTACATCTATAACTACAGAAAGGACAGAATCATCCATCATTTTGCTCAGACTCTGTCCCCTGCTGTGATCCACTGTATGATGTTAACTCTCAGTTACTATTACTTTTTCATCCATCACACTCTCTCCTTGTTTTTCATCCACTCTGGGATCTTGGTGCTGACGTTTCCTGTCTTCAAATTTTTGTTATCATCAAATACAACTTCTGAATCAGAAGTTACATCTCAGGCCTGGACAAGGGATTGCTGCAGCCTGGGACAGGATATTTGTTGATTTTTGTCTCCCTAGTTAGCTCTGCTGAGATAATTTACATTGCATCTACACCAAACATCCCAGCTAAGGACAAGCCACCGTTTTTTATTGTTGTTTAGGTCCTTTCCTTGGCAGGTGAGCAGCACAAGGCCAACCCAAGCGCGTGCCTTTGAGGGAATAGTCTAGAGGAGTAAGCAACACAAACTGCTCTAAGGGCACAATCTACATTTCAAACAGGCAGCAGCCTCAGATCATTCAAATAAACCACGTTATCAGAACTGAGAAACAGAAGATCTTTTTATTACCTGCTCTGCAGCCACAAAACCCCTCCCTTCTCATCCTCACTCATTTTGTGTGTAGAACCAGCCTGCGCACACCCACACAGACTCACCTTTGATCCCTGCTAGATACAAAAATCTGTTGGCCTGCAGCCTCCCTGCTTCACACCCTGGACACTCAAGCGTTCTCCTCTGCCCCACAGAAAACCCTTCCAGCCACAGCCTCCTTCTCCTCCTGCCGACTGCAGAGGGAGGGCGTTACCCCAAACTCATCCTGGAGCAGCAGAGAACCTCCCCAGCCTCTCCAGCCGCAGCACCTCGAGGACCCCAAATGCAACAGGTGACCCAAAATCCAGCAGAGGAGCCAAAAATCCTACAGGTGAGCCAAAAATCCAACAGGTGAGCCAAAATCCAACAGGTGAGCCAAAGTCCAACACATGAGCCAAAAATTCAACAGCTGCTTTTTCCAACCCAGCAAATCTCCTTCATGTGAAGAGATGAGCAGTCCCTGCCTGCACACATGGGGCTGTCACACACACGGACACACAGACACACACATCGACACATGGACACACACATGGACATATGGACAGACAGACACACACATGGACCCACACACATGGACATGGACATATGGACATATGGACATGCACACACATGGACATATGGACACAGACACACGGACACACAGACACACACATCGACACATGGACACACACATGGACATATGGACAGACAGACACACACATGGACCCACACACATGGACATGGACATATGGACATATGGACATGCACACACATGGACATATGGACACAGACACACGGACACACAGACACACACATCGACACATGGACACACACATGGACATATGGACAGACAGACACACACATGGACCCACACACATGGACATGGACATATGGACATATGGACATGCACACACATGGACATATGGACACAGACACACGGACACACAGACACACACATCGACACATGGACACACACATGGACATATGGACAGACAGACACACACATGGACCCACACACATGGACATGGACATATGGACATATGGACATGCACACACATGGACATATGGACACAGACACACGGACACACAGACACACACATCGACACATGGACACACACATGGACATATGGACAGACAGACACACACATGGACCCACACACATGGACATGGACATATGGACATATGGACATGCACACACATGGACATATGGACACAGACACACGGACACACAGACACACACATCGACACATGGACACACACATGGACATATGGACAGACAGACACACACATGGACCCACACACATGGACATGGACATATGGACATATGGACATGCACACACATGGACATATGGACACAGACACACGGACACACAGACACACACATGGACACAGGGACACATGGACACATGCATGGACACACACGGACATATGGACACACAGACACAAGGACACACGGACACATACATGGACACAGGGACACATGGGCACACGTGGACACACATGGACATATGGACACACACATGGACATATGGACAGACAGACACACACATGGACACACACACATGGACATGGACATATGGACATATGGACACACAGACACACACACGGACACATGGACACACACACGGACACACGGACAGATGGACACACACACGGACACACCAGACACCCACCCACCACCCCCACGCTCTCACACGTCAGCAGTGCCCCAAGCAGCCCCATTTCAGCTGCCGGGCTCAGTCAGCGTGGCTGTGCTGCGCTCAGCGCCTGTCTCAGCCCAGGTGGCACATTCCAGCCTGCAGGGCGCATTGGATCAGAATGCAGGCTATTTTTGGGCACGCGGCTCCCCTCAGCATACAGAAATGTGCTACGAGGTGTCACTCGAACTGAACAAACACGGGAATGTTTGGGGAATAAGAAGAAGGCTTCCCTCTCCTTCTTTGTGCCTCTGCCCTTCCTTGTCCCCATCAGCACAGAGCATGCGGGGGGACATCACAGACCCCACTTGTCTGAAATTCCCTGGAATAAATGGAGAGCCGTAGACATTTCTCAGAACTCCATTCCACAGCACTTGTGTGGTCTGCTCTTGTTAGAAAAATTATCTCCCTGAACCCTGCCTCTCTCACTGTCATGAGCCCTGGATGTCAGAGCCTAGTAGCACTGGCTGACTTGTAATTATTTTTTACTATGCTGCTTTGTCTGCACTAATCCTTTGAAAGTAGCTTTACTGCACATCTGAAATATTATGATGCTATAAAACCTCTGTAATATTTATAAATCCCTTAAGACATCATAAAGAGAGAAAAAAACCTCCCCACAGAGTTCATCTAGCATAATTACATATACATTTCCCTCTGATTAATAAAAAATGATCACTTCCTTATGTAAAGATATTCTTCAGCTTTCTTTCATTAAGGCTATTTTTTTCTTTCCATTTTAAATCTGTTTCATGTGTCCCTGTATAGTAAGGTATCTCAGAAGAGATTTTCCCAAAACAAAAGGCACAATGAAAAGAACCACCACAGAGCATCGTCAGTTGAGCTGGGAGCAAGGAGACAGACGAGTCTCTCACTATATTTTCACGTCTCCTAACTTAAGCATTTCATCACAGAATGTCCTGGAATATCTTCAGACATCAATGAATGTTGGTGTGGCATTGAACTAAGTAGGCAGGGAAAAAAACTGATAAGTGAAATCTTGGGGGAAAAAAAAAAAAAAAAGAAGGGAAAAACAAAAGCTAAGACCCAGCACTTGTCCCCCACCCCACAAAAGGGCTGGCTTAGACTTTACCGAGGCTGATTAAAGGGAAACCTGTAAATCCACACCTTAAGAGGCATAATCAGCAGAAGGCACTGGTCCCTTCTGAAACACTGGTGAGGAACATGATTAGTGTGAAACCACTGACACTGGACTGGCACTGGCTGAAACTGGAACCTGTTTTGTGCATGGATTTTAGAAATGCCATTGAATGTGGTTTTGCCCTGCTCAGAACAGCAAGTGGATCACATTCATCACCTGCTTAAATAGCATCAAGTTTGAACTAAGCTTTGAGAAAGCTTTTCATATACAACTCCCTCTCTGGTGTTCTCCACAACCAAATATTCCATAGCCCCAGGGAGCACTGGGCAGCATTGCTTTTAGACAGCCTGAAAAGGACCTGCAAAAAGGAGCAAAATAAACAAAGACAAAACCCCCTTCTCTTTTTTTTTTTTTTTTCCTAATATTGTTGTAGTCATTCCTTGGAATTTGCAGGAGACAAAGATCTGCCCAATCTGCCCACGGTTCCTTAGGCAGGAGTTCTTTGCTCCTTGGAATCACATCAAGTGAGGTGGCTGGTGGAGTCTCAGAGCTAAAAGCCAGAAGTGAGCAGGGCAAAGGCAAGACAGAAACTTCTGCAGTGCTTCCTACTTCTCCCCACAGTCACAAGAGCGACACAGTCACAGTTCCAGAGCAATCCCTGTCCCTCAGTCCCCATCACACCAGAGCAGACCTTAATTCTATCTCACACCAGCCATGCCAGGTGTGTGAATGTGGGACAGAGCTGCACAAGTTTTCCTTTCTACACGTTCATCTACGTTCTCTGCCTTCCTTGTTTGTTAAATACATGCGGAGGAGTCCTTGGGAGTTCCCAGCTCACTCTGTGGGGTACATCTGCATTCTGGATGTGATACTAAGGTGAGATTTCACAGGAAATCATGATTTCCTATGTGATCGTTCCTGCTCTGTTTGAATCATTGGAGTCAGAAAGAATTACAGAGATAGACAGACATGGGGAAGGATAAAACCTACCATGGTGGTGCTGCTGCTCCTTCCACCCCTTCTCTGCCAACCAGCCAGCCAGCAAACACAATGCCAATTGTCTCTTTATATAGTGTCACCAAGGAATAAAAATATGCCTGCTCCAAGTTTAGACAATAGATGTAAGGTTGGAAAAGTGCAGTAATTGGATCCCAATACCATTCCAAGCATCTGTTCCATGCACAGCTTTTGCTTTCACAGAAATAATGCAGCAGATAAGTAGGGGAGGCAGTTGGGATGCAATTGTACAGCACTCAGAGCAAGCTCGAGCTGAAGGGGTTTTCCCATGTATTGCTAAATAATGAACACAGGGCATGCACTGGAAGATTTTAAGTGGACATGGCATCCTGAAAAAGCAGGAAGGGAAACTCACTCCTTGAGAAAATGCTGGGGAAACCAGCAATAAATCCTGGCCACTTGAGTAGCCCCAGAGCCTGGTGCAGGTATTCAGAGCTCCTGCAAAACGTCTGAGGCTCTGCAGAACTGCATCTATACCTGCAGGGTGGAAAAGCACCACCCTGCAGATGGCAATAAAGTGACTCAGATCAGGTCTCTTTTCCCTGAATCTATAAAAATGCCTGAAGTCTGGGGCCATATCCCAAGATATTGCAAAGTGGTGGAGAGTCATGGGCTTCAAAGCATGAAGAAAGAGCTGTGTGGTAATGAATATGGCAGTGGGAGCAGGAGGAAACAGGAGGCAGCACAGGAGCCACAAGGGCTGTGTCTCCCAGGGAATGCTCACAGACATTAATACACATTCCATCCCAGTGGAATTACTGCAATGGGCCAAAACACTAACCAGTAAGAAATTGCATAATTCCACTGACATGAAATCATGGTTCCTAAAGGTCTGATCTGTGTCTGTCAGAGTATCTATACAGGAACATCAGAACATTAAATTCAGCAGAAACAGTAGGTTTTTCAGGAACCTGCATCTGAAATTCTCCTTTCCATCATTCACCCCAACCTTGAGTCAGAGCAGTGCTTAACCAATTAACTGAACTTTGAGACAGATGTGCATTTAAGTTTCTGGTTGAACAAGGACCTTGCTCTTTCTCAAGGTCCAGCCCCT
>WAAG01077166.1:103356-130856 GCA_013390105.1 Tichodroma muraria
AGATGCAGTGCCAAATGGAATGTGGCGTGTTTTTGCAGCCAGAAAAAAGTCCACTAATGCTGAATATGCTATGTAGGAAATGTATGGTAAACAGTTCTGTAAGTATTGGGGCTGTTGCAGGTTATTGCAAGTTTTGAGGCCAACTTCACCCCAGAACATGACTCTGCTCCTGCCCACGGAGAGTCTCCTGGCCTGCCTTTGGGTGGATGCCTTCAAAAGAAGACCTGTGGTGGTTAATCAGGCTTGGGAACAATCCCCTGGCCTTTAGGAGAGCTTCATTCCACCCTTCACACCAAAGGACTCCAGTTTCTGTGCAAGTCTTGGAGCTGAGCAAACTCTGGGTCAGGAGTATAAACCAAGGCACTAAAGGGAGAACATCAGCTAATTCCAGCAAAGCCACCAGGCAGAACCACCAAGCTAAGGTGGATTTCAAGCCCTCCAGAGAAAATTAGCAACTTGCCTTGAGCCACCCACTTTTCCTTAATCCCCCTAAATTTATCAGGAGCTCCCATTCTTTTAAGAGCCATGATGATGCCCTTTTCTTTTCTCTGTACAGTTGTTCTCTCAGTAGCTGATCAAATTCTTCATACAGAGGACAGGTTACCCCGTGCTGCTCAGGAAGTCTGGTCTCAATGTTGCATTTTGGAGCCTGGCAACAAAGCAAATCTCAGGCAAGTGAGGCTTATGTTCATCGTGTACAGAGCTCCTGCAGTACAGGTACAGAAAAGAAGCTATTACAGACACCTCTGCAGAATTTTAAATAAATTAAGCAGTGCAAATCCCACTGTGAACCTCCTCTCTCTGTCGAGCAGAGACACAAACACCGTTTTGGAAACAGCCAGGGCTGCTGTAACTGTTAATTAAGTTCTGTGCATTTGTTGTTCAGGACACTGAAGGCAAATCCCCTTTTCTGAGCTACCCCTCCCTCTCTGAGAATTCATAGCCACTATCTAATCTGACAAAAACTGTGTACTCTTTTATACTTGGAGGTCACTTTATGTTACTTACAGTGTGTTGCATTATGTCAAAAGGCATAACACAAAATAATGAAAAGCAGACTAATATAACTCAACCTGACATCAATGACATAATATGATGTGGCTACTGAGAAATGCACTGTTGTCATTGTTTTGTGTTTTCAGCTGATACCTACTTGCCATTCCAGCATGGGGCATTTGCTGCAGAATTTGGAGAAGAAGGTTACAGACTGAGCATGCCTGCTTCTGCTGTGACTCCCAAAATCTTTGCACTGAGATCACTTGGTTGGATTTGCTGGAGGTTCCTCCTGATTTACACTAGCAAGAATCAGGCTCTAAAAAATCATCACATAAAGAGCAATTACATTAGGAAAGCCATCAAGCTGGAGAACGCAGCTCCTGGGAGTAAGGAAATGACAACACTGTTACAGTCCCTGTGACCTTAGCTCTGCCCTCCTGGGCAGTAAAGGAGCCCGCACGGTTTTTCCTGCAGGATGTCATTTCATTTTGTAGGTCTGTGTAGCAAAGCAGCTGTTCAATATTTCTCTGAACTTCTTCACGTAGCCGCTGGTCCCATATCTCATTTGCTGCACATCAAACAAATCCTTTTGTGGCTTAGGTACTTTTCTTCTTCCTGTTTTTATTTGCTATTGTATTGTTCTAATTACCACAGTAGATGTGTATTTCAAAACCAAGGCTGAATCTATCTTCCCATAAGGTTGAAACATGCTGTTATTCCTTCCTTGTTCCACTGACAGGGAGCAGAAGCACAAAACTG
Organism: Tichodroma muraria; assembly: GCA_013390105.1. NCBI lineage: Eukaryota > Metazoa > Chordata > Aves > Passeriformes > Sittidae > Tichodroma > Tichodroma muraria. Next base: position 105,112 of record WAAG01077166.1, read on the forward strand.
CATCTATAGGCCCAATGGGAAGCCTGTCCTAGACAATGCTACAGCACATGACAGCAAAATCCCAGCCATTTGCATTAATTCTTTATTTTTTATTTACTTTATCCTGCCCAGATCTTCAGTGGAAAAAGCAGGCATGAGCCTCATTTGTGAAAGCCTTGGGCAGCAATAGGTGAAAATGGATTGTTCTGGCAATGAATCCATCCAGCAGAACCAAAACAGGAGACTCAACAGTAAGCAAAATAATTGAGCTGATGGATTATAATGAAACCCACCGTACTTTCCACTAGAGTTTTACAGACAAATCCATCCAAAAAAAACATCTCTAGCCTCTTCTCCTACAACACAGACCATAGAGTTTTATATATCAGTTTCAGGCCCATGTCTTCTGGTTGAGCTAGAACCTATTTTTAAGCATTGCTGTTGTGGCTATTATTAATACTATCTTATGTTGATGGTGGTCGGCCAAGCCAGCTGAAGCCATGGCTTCCTCAGGGACAGAATTCAGCCCCCAGTGACTCTGAGCCAGGGTGGTCAGTGGACTCACCCTCACTTTCCACTTTCCTCACTTTCTGAGCTCCCACCTCGTGCTGCTGGTCATTCCAGGGGGAGCATCTTGGCATGGACTATTTGGGAGGCCTTGGAAGCAGTGGGACAGGTCACAACATTCTTGCTGCAAGGTAGGATTTGATGAGAATGTAATTAGTTTCTGCTGACAAAGCCTGTTCTTCCTGGCCAGAAACCCTGCTGAGAAGTTCAGGTTTAGCAAAGCAGAAGTCAGGAGTGGAGGGAGGTTAAAAGAAAGCCAGAGAGCTCTGGGAAAACAGGTGAGGTTTACACATCTGACATCATTCTGGCCAGGTATCCCCACTGAAAGGAATTACATTCACTTAAAACTTTCAAAGAATGAAGGAACTAGACTTGACCAATAGTTCTCTCTGTCAGAAATGATATTTGAATATTTCTGTCTTTTATTTAGTTTTTGATGGGGTCTACTATGCCATTTTCTGTTAGGATGAGATCTTATTTTCTAAATCAATCTGCTGCTTTTGTAATTTCTGTCTGTACCAACACACATGCATAATTTTTGCAAATGTTTACAATACGTCATGGAGCTTCCTAAAATTTTGGGGTGAGGAATTGGAACTCTTCACCTGAAATCTTACAATGTAAGGTTCTACCTCCTCTGGAAAAAAATCCAGCATAGCAAAATCCAGTTTTGTTTATAGAAAACAATATCTAAATATTGACCCAGTGACTAAATTCATGGCAGGTGTTTGTGGTTTAATTGCAGATGAGTCTCAGAGTTGGCTGGGTCACATCACACTGAGATTTGGAGCCAGTGATGCTCCACTGCAGACACACACACACGAAGTGGAATAGGACACAGGCAGCAGTACCACCTCAGAGTACAGCACAGATTTCAGGCTACACCATCCATACAAGCACTAGAAAAAGGACTGCCAAAAGAGGGACAATTCAAGAATTTAAATGCAGTGGAAAATGCCAGCTGAAATAGTCACTTTAGAAATTATGGATATAGTAGCTTGGCATTGCTTTGCAGATGTTGAATGTAGAACATGGTAATATCCCTCCAGCAGACTAGCTGTAAATCCAGGAGCCACAAAGGCATTTAACAACTTTTTGTAAATGTCACAAGTTCCTAATTCAATCCTTTGGCACTTTTCTAAAAAAACGTTATGGGGGAATCATCACATGGCATAGTAACAAACTCCCCTGTTCGTGCTAATGAAACAACCCACACGCCTAAACCTGGCTTAAAATTATGAAAGGGAGCACAGCACATAAGAAAGGTGCCATTTTCTGACCTCACAAACAACAGCATAAACCCATTGTCACCTCTTAGAAAAAGTGGGAACATTTGGGACCGACCATCATGAGACTGAGGACAGAATCTGGACCCTTTGCAGCATTCAGAGTCATGGAATGGTTTGGGTTGGAAGGGAGCTTTGAAGATCAGCTTGTCCATCGTGCTGGAAGCTGTGGTTCCACTGCAGTGCAGGAAAGTGAAGTGCAGTGCAGTGCAGGTGAAATGTGTAGGAGGGAGGGTTGTCCTGGCAGTGGAGACTCAGTCACAGAGGGTGACAGCACATCCTGCCAGTCAAGGACCTCCAGGTGGGACCCTGACAGTGACCAGCTCTGAGGGGAGCTGAGCACCTCCTGTAAAAGTCTTCAGAATACAGACAGACACGTTCACAACGATGCTTCAGCACCTTCAACCCTCCCACTGACTCACTGGGGACTTACTGCCTGAGTACCTCGGTGGCTGTGGGTAGAACCTGCAGATCAACACCCTGAGCCATGCCTGAGTGTCTTTGCTCCTGCCTTAGCCAGTCTGTGGTAATCCTTACTCTGAGCTGAGACTAATCAGGACCCCCAGGCTCTCCTCGTTCTGTTGGACGGATTTCCCCGTTGTGACATGTCTCGACCTGCTGCTCGACTCAGTTCTCTTGCTAGCCCATTTTATATTCCTGGCACTTCAAAACACAGACATTAGTTATGTATGCATGTGAGCCAGCCCCAATGTACTCAGAAATGCAGCACAAAATCCCCTGGTAGTTTGGAAATACACACTACAGTCACTCAAACAGGAGGAAATGCAAATGCCACACTCAGACACATTGGCATATTCCCATTTAGTTCATACAAGTATCCCAAAAGCAGGACTCCACACCCCAGAAGTCATGTTTTAGAGGACACAAGGTTTGAAAAATAACAATAAATTGTAATAATTTTCTCTCAGGTGGGCTGAATTACTCCTTGAGGAACTAGTCTTGTCCCTTGTCTGTGAAGGAAATACCTTTAACTTGAGCTTTTTGGTTTAAGAGCAATCTGAACCATGAATCCAACATCCTGACCATACAGAGACTCCCTAAATCCCAAAGCCTAAAGCCTAGAACATGAGAACAGACAAAACTGAAATGATCTGAGTGCACAGAGGATTGAACTTTTGTAAGAAACAAACTTGACCCACATCGTGCCTTTCAGTAGAAATCAAGACCAAGGCTTCTAGAAGCCAAAATCTCTCCTGAAAGGAGAAGCAGCAAACAGGTCAAGGTACATCCTTCACTAGTGGGTTGCAGGTTGTGGTGGCACTGCTCCACAAACTGTGGTCCCCTCAGCAGGGATGGAAGCTGCTCCTTGCTGAGGAAAACAAGTGCAGGAGAGAGAGAAGAACTGTTGGCTCCTCTCTGCCAACAGGCCCAGGCAGCTGCAGAGGCAGCTGGAGTCAGTGTCCCCTGCAAAGGGGACACTGAGCACACACTCTGTCCTCAAAATAATTTGGGGAAGGCACTTCCATGGTACTGCTCAGCACAGCTGTGGGTGGACATCGTGCACCTGCTCACTGAAAAAGTACAGAGAAATGCACTGAGGAAAATCTCCTTCTGGAAAGGAAAAATATTTGGAATCTAAACTGGAAGATGCTTGCCATGAATAACTGTGGCTCCCAGCCTAACTTCCACCAACAGCTGGAATACAGGTAACAGCAATGACTGCAGAGGCAGGGCCAACACAACTTCCTACAGGGAACCAAAAACTTAACAAGCTCCTCAGACCACAGAATTAACAAATAGCCACCTCTTTCAAGGTTTTACTTTTCTTATGATGAGTGAGTAATTCTCCCTCATCAACGACAGGGACTGAACTCATTCTGTATTGAAAGGAAAAATGCAAAATAACCCAGGAAATTCTCTGTGTTCACTTTGAGACATAAGGATGCCATTCAGAACTCACTGGTCACATGTATGTATCAGTTATTGAGAGCACAGAAGAAAACAAAGTGCCCCAGGCAAATCTCCTGTGAACTCCTAACCTAAGGTTCTTAAATATGCCAGGCAGAAGGAAATCCAATTTTCATTAACCTCATTAATCCAGACACTCTTTTGCCTGCTGAGTGGCCACTTCAGTGAGGCAGGTAAATGTACAGTCTGTTTGAACCCTATTTTTATCTCCTGTTTCATGTGTTTATGTATGACCAACCCCTCTTCACTCATTCAGCCACTGTAGCTGTGCACTTGTGCAGAAGCCCTCGTGGACAGATGTGGGTTAGTGATGAGAGAGAGGTCATTTGCATTTTGGTGTTTGTCAGTGTGACATGCAAAGAGTTTCTGTGCAAGGAGGCATCAGCTGCATGTCATCCTGCTTTTGGTGTTTATAATCTTATTTTTTATATAAGGAAAGAGACAAATATTCAAGGTCAATAGAGGTGCAAAGAACTATCTTTAGCAAATTGAGTCATCACTCCACACTTGTCCTGGACAGTTTGCCTGCTTCTTACCAGCAAGCTGACAGATCATGGAAGAAAGGACAAACTCTGGGTACATTACTCCTACATTACCTTACTCCAGTCCTTAGGTCAAGGAATGTGTTATGTATCCTGAGATTTCAGCATGAGCTCTTGGATACTCAGGGATTTTTTAATCAACTCACTTATCTACTTGACAGAATGTACAATTTTAGTTCCTCGTGTATAAGATAGGATGTCGAGGTGTCCTGCAACGTTAAGTGGTTAAAAAAATACACCCCAGAGCTCTTCAAGTAGCTCTTTCTCATTGTAAACCATGCTTGACTTCCTGATTTGTTTGAGGAAAAAGCCACTGAGTGTGTAGACGTCTTTTATCCCTCTTAGCCACAATTCCTTTGAGAAATCCAGCAGCGAAGGTGGATACAATTATTGTAAATAATGTTGGCTAGAACCCAGAGCAGATGAAGGTGTGAGGATACAGCTCAACAAGAACAGAAGTGGTTTCTAATGAGAGAGGGAATATTTCACTCTCAGCATGGCTGTTATTATGTCCTACACATTAATTCAGCCGAGAAGTCTTGAAGTAGCAGAATGAGTTTGTACTCACTGAAGTGGCAGGCACTGGCATGGCTGCCTTCCTTTCTACTCTCACAAGTAATACTTTCCTGATTTCTCAGAGAAGAATATGTGAGAGTTAAACCCTGTGAGGTGTGAAGCACCTCACAAGGTCTCAAAACTTGCAATATTGCAGCCTAGTCCATTCACAGAAGTACATATTTCCCTTACGGTTTTATTTTGATTATTTTTCTGTATTTTTCCTAGAACTGTGGGACATGATTCACCTTCTTGAAAAATAAGCCCTAATAATTCTATCAGAGATGTGAATTCTTCTGCCCAGGAGCACCCATGGGTGGACAGTTTCCTAAACCTTCCCCTACAGTTCTCATGGAGCTGTCCACCTTGCCCTGAACTGTCCTTACTGGTGTAATGGCTTACCTCAAAATCCAGAGGTTTTTCTCCATCTTTGTTTAAATCCCTGTACCCTCACTGTGTTTTAATTTTCTAGACATTCCTGACTTCTGCACAGGTGGAGGTCACCAGTCCTTCCAGCCAGAATGTGAAAGACTTCCTTTTCTCCTTTCCCTGCCAATGCCCTGCAGGAGCTTCAGGGCAGGATTATTGTGCTCTTTATGAGGATCTCTTTTCACGCTGCTTCCCAGAGCTAGAGCTGACAGAAAAGAGAAGGACAGAAGTGTGAGGGGATTATTTTCAGGTTGACAGAGGTACCCATGAGTAACATCTTCAGTGGTGCCATTCTAAACCCTTCATCTCCATATAAGAACTTTACATTCCCAAACCTGCTAAAATCCTGAAAGTTTGAAGTGCAATCCTGCTATGGTTAATTTAAGTCAAATAAAGCCTGAGTGTTTGGTTCCCTAAAGGATCTAACTATAAATCATATATCATTGTGACTTCTCCCATATCACAGAAGAAGAAAAATGCCCCACATCCTTTTTCTGTGTATTTTTCTTGTCACTTGCCTTTCCCTGTGCCAGGAGCTTGCTCCTTGTTCCTCGGTTATGCAGCACTCAATACAACAGACCCCAAGCCCACAACCTCATTTCTGAGGTGCTATTGCAAGGTTTATAGAGAAATAACTGCAGCCAGCAGTGAAAGCTGCTTTTAGGCAGAGAAGCCATGGACAGGAGCAAATCCAGGCAAGGGCTGCGTGCCTGCAGCCCCCACCAACTGCAGGCCAGGCTGTGGCAGCTCCGCAATCTCAGCAGCTCGGAGGATTTGCTCTGCAGAGTGTTTGCCTGTGAGGAAGGCAGTGTGTGACTGGAAACCACAGCTCCCAGCCACTTCTCCCTGGGTGTTGAGTGCGAGCCTGAGCGCTTGCAGACCGGCCCTTACCTTTCCCAGGCGGGAATAAAAACAAAACACGGAGCTGAATTTATTTCTAGCCAGCGGAAATTTCATATTGAGGGTTACAGGCGTCCTGTGCCTCTTAAAAGCAAGTAATAAAATGCTGCTCTCAATTACAAATTGTATTTACATTTTAAACCCCCATATGGTTTGGGGGGTGGAGGGAGGTTTCAAGTGCATTAGCAGCAGTGCTGTGACATGATTAGTTACAATTTTTTGCTCTTTGTAATGAACAATTAATGCCTCCACTTTTTTTTTTTTCCTCTCTTGCAAACTTAGCCTGTGGCTATGTCAGGTATAGTCAGTAAACAAGACACAACTCCTGCCTCATGTTATGAACCAAAACAAGCAAATGTATGGAGATGACCATCTCTAAAAGACCTCCTGGAACAGGATTCACGTGCTGAGTATAAATTCGACAGCAATTGATTTTTCTTATGTAACTTCCTGGGCTAAACTTTCTGAAGTGTAGGGATGATGCCTGCTAGAGGCTGACCTGGAACAGGGACTAGACAGAGCAAAGGATAAAGTAGGGATTTATTAGAAGGCCTCCATGGGCACACCTGGGCACACAAGAGCCCAGCCAGACCACACCCAAGGTGCACCCAAATGGTCACAAAGTGCCTGACCAATCATGATGTCTTACACTTTTATAAGTTCTGGTCCATCAGCACATTGGAGTCAAATTCTCCAACCACAGCTTCAGGTTATGAAGCTCCATCCTCCTTGTTTTTTCCTCTCACTTCACCATTGTTTTTGTTCTTGGGCCTGTGAGTAGTCCTTGGTCTCAAGGTAGAGAAGGAATTGTTTTGTCTCTCTACTCTGTGAAGAGAGCTCAGTAGCACTCAATATGAAACCCAAACCTACCCACTAAAACAGCACAGAATCTAAAAAATATAAAAGCTAAAACTTAAGGTATCAGGGACATCTACCAGGAAAATGCAAAATGCATGCAAATGGGCCCAGCTCTATCCTCCTGTGCTAGGAAAGTCAAATCCCTTCTCCCTGCCCTCAAGCACTGCTGAAGACAAAGCACTCCTTGTGTTACATGGTCACAGCAGGATCTGCTAAAGGGCTTACCCCAACATTCCTATAAGCACCAAAAGGCCACAATTAGGTCTCCTTGGAGCCTTCTCCAGGTTGAAAAACCCTAACTCTATCAGCCTTTCATAGGTGAAGTTTTTCAGCCCTCAGAGCATTTTTGTGGCTGGCCTCCTCCAGCAGGTCCTTCCCTGTGCCGGGACCCCAGAGCTGGATGCAGTGTTCCAGGTGGGAATGCCAGCAGAGCACAGGAGAGGGGCAGAATCCCCCTCTCACCTGCTGCCCACGCTGGGGGATGAGCCCAGTGCTCAGGGATGCTCCTCATCCCTCCATTCCCAGCTTGGATTGATCCCAGGGGTGGCCCTGCAGAGCTGGGAACAGAAATGGGAGCAGAGCTGGGAACCGAGCTGGGAACAGAGCTGGGAGCAGAGCTGGAAGCAGAACTGGGAGCAGAGCTGGAAGCAAAGCTGTGCCAGTTTACCACAGTGAACCTGCTTTGCTCTTATTTAGAAATAATACATTTATGACACAAAGGCTATAAATGATATTTCATTACTTTTACTGCTTATTTAGATATTTCCCTAGAGGGAATATTCCCCTCCCTAGAGGGCTAATACAGCATTACTTTTGTGTTGCTATTTCAGCTTCTGTTTTCACAGAATTTTAGTTTGCAGGTAAACCATTTAGCCCATCTGGGGCTAGGCTGAGCTCAGAGCCCGGCTTTGGACTAGGAGCACATTTGGTGCAATTAGATTTGTGGGTTTAGGTGTTTGGTTTGTTTTTTTGGTTTTTCTTACTGTATAACTCTGTAATAAAAATAAATGGCTGTAATTTATAGCCCTGCATTTGGCAAATGGCCTGTCTGGTCCAGGATTATTTTTTTATGGATGATTTTTTAAATTTAGGTGAGAATTTCAAAGAAGCTTAGTACCCACAATTAAGGCAGGTGTTCAGTGCTGCCAAGCTCAAGCATTCAAAAATCATGAATCAGGCATGAAAATACCAGTATTAACTCAAAATAAGAAGACAGGGACACAAACTGACACCCACACACCCACATGGATATACAATTACCTCTGAATAAGGCTAATATTTAATTTTGTATTTAATCAAATTCACTCCTAATGAAAATTTATGATTTTATATAGGATGTAATATTTCTGACACTGAAAAAATCTTATAAGCAAAAACATTTTAATGTGGGATTAAGTATACTTAAGGCAATAAAATTAAAAATATTTTTATTTTGCTTAATAAACAGAAGTTTTCAGTGAGAATCTGGGACTAAATTAGGCTGTATGCCACAATATTGAATCAATTTGGCTCATGACTTTGGGTTCCTTTTCTTTAGCATTCCAGTATTTGTTTTCCGTATGCATTCTTTTCCCAAGCTTTTCCCTACAATAATGAAAGCTCAAAAATTCCTGCTTTGAGTTTCACACAAGCTAAAATTCTCTAATCATTCAGCTTTGGGAACTCCACACCCAAGAAGAACACTAAGCACGATAAGAATCACAAAAACATCAGGAAAAACATGAACAAGGTGTGTTGCTTTTCTTTATCAAGAAAGCTGAAACTTTGCTTTCTTTGCAAGAGTTCAATCCCCAGCACAACAAATACCTGCCCGTAAAGAGAACTTCTAAGACTTTCTGGAAAATATAATTGCTCTTTTAGGTGCCTTTGTAGAGCAAATACTCATCGGATGGTACAGACAAATGCCAACAGAAAGAGAACTGTACTCAAAACATGTTCTGTGAGTGCACCCACACTGCACTGCACATGTATGAGTGCACTTATAGAACATTTACTGTGCTCTGGGAATGTAACTGCAAAACTGTGAAAGAGGGAAATGCAACACTGACCCAGCTTCTTCCAGAGGTATCCCAGAGGAATGGGAGTATGCTGCTGACTTCCACTGAGCTGGGAGCCAGTCCTCAGAGTGAAAAGGTGAAGAAGGCTCTGCAGGACTTTGAGAGCAGGTCCTGCTCCAGGACTTTGAGAGCGTGTCCAGCTCCAGGACTTTGAGAGAATGTCCTGCATCCAGGACTTTGAGAGCAGGTCCTGCATCCAGGATTTTGAGAGCATTTCCTGCTCCAGGCACAATGGGAAAAGTGCTGATTGTATCCTACTACCCCAGAGCACAGCACGGCTGCAGGGCCTGGCGCTGTTTCCCTGGAGCAGAAGCCCACTTGCCCGTGTTATTGTAAGGCACAGAGGTGATGCCTCGGTGCTGAAATCCGGAGAAGCAGTGGCACATTAACACCAAGCTGCTGGAATACATCGGGGCAATTGTGCTCTCGGGCTGTCTGCAGGGCATCGCAGTAACAGCACTCCAGTAACCCAGTCCCCCTGCTGAGGTGAAAGAAACATCTTAATGGGAGACCCTGACATTTCTGCAGACCATCTGCATTCCTCCAAATCAACACAGTGATTGCCCTCGCATGAGGTCACAGGGAGCCCTGTAAAAACATTCAATCACAAAAAAGTCCAAACCCCAAGTCAAAACATAACTCACAGGAGTAGTGAAACCATACTGGGCTCCCAGCTAACTGCACTGACTGGGGAAATAATTGGAGTGGTGAAAGAAGGACATTTCAGAGCTCTTCAAGAAAAGCTTTAACAGTGTTCTGTATCATGAGTCAAAAACTCAAAAGCCTACAGTGGTCTCAGAGCAATTCACTTGGAAGAATTCATGCAAAATGTCATTTGTTCTGGCTACTGGATCTGAAGCTACCAGGGCGTATAACTGTTTATTCAGGTTTTAAAGCAACACTGATCCTCCAGCCAGGCCTGGGAACATTTCAGCAGACCCTGCAACAGAAAGAATTACCTATACAAAAGAGATGCACAAGATAAATTGAAATACTTTTTTAAAAAGCATAAGCCTGTCATAGAGATTCTCTTTCCAGTTCCGGTGACAACCTGCTGTTCATATTGATTTTGGGTAAGTGCAGCATCAGCTGGAGATTAAACCTTGCCCCACCATGGCTCTGACATTATGAGTCCTTTTGTCCCAGTCAAAGCTCAGTCAGTGTAAGGGGGCTACAGTGGAAAGTTGTGCAAAGTGAACCAGAACATGACTACACAGCAGTCACCATGTAGAAACCAAACTGAGAACTAAACACACAAAAGCCTTGTCCCCTTCCAAAGCTGTGTGGGTGGGGATCAACACGTACTCACCAGTCCAGCTGGAACTCACTTTCAAGCAGCCCTGAAAGCACCAGAGAAGATGTTCAGTGGGCTGGCCTTTAAAGCTCAAAAGTATTTCCATGGGCAAGGTCCTGCTTTCCTCTGCAACAGAAGAAATATTATTCAGAACTTCCCTTGGAGGTTTTGGGTTCATTTTGATTTTAAATTCCTTTCATCCTGAAATCTTTGGCCTTGATTCTTACATCTTGAGAAGTCCTTCACGTCTGTGCAGAGTGGGAGTAAGCTTCCTGCTGAAAGTGTCAGGCAATGCACACTCACCATTCCATGGGCACAATGTGCATATTCCAGTGCCTGCCTGCTCCTGCCCAGTGTCCCAGTGCAGATCCACCTCCAGCAGTAATGCAGGCACCAAGGGGACACAGGTGCCAGTGAGCTGGCACCTCTCCTGCTCTGCCAGCCCTGCCACGGGGGATGTGACATCTTGCAGACAGGTAGGACAGACCACACAGAATGTTAGTTTCTTGCCCAACGTCATTAAGGGCCATCAGAGTTCATCTGTAGAATGAAGAAACATGATTCAAGCAGGGTCTCAGCAAGCCAATGACAAACACTGACAGTGGAACCTCTGTCTTCTGCATCCCAGAGACCAAGCTCTTGCTGCTCATTAATATTTTACATCATTTTTATTCATTAGTATTTATTAATTTTGTTAAGGTGCTCTGCCAGAGGTAGACATCCCCTTCTTGCAAACTCAAGGCAATCTTCTTCAAGCAAACCTGTGATGCTCGCAACAGTCTTTGTGTATTTAACTGGGATTTCATGGAAAATTTGGGATTTCACTAAAAAGCTGAAGATTATTTACAGTGTTTTTTGTGCATTTGGTTTGCTGATGGTGGTTTCGGTGAAAAAAATTTGAGTGAAACCTGATTAATCAAAACAATCCTGTTTCTGAAAGAAGAGTTTGGATGTTTTCAGATTTCCAGACTAACTCAGAAAGAGACCAAATTTTGTGTCAAAACATGTAAAAATATGACTGTTCAGATTTAAATGTCAAAAATAAATATTGTGTCAGTTTGTGAAGAACTGAGCACAAAGCAGCAGCAAAATGTGAAAATCTTATCTTGAAACACATAAATATTACTTCTTACCCAGCTACACAGATGCTACTACACAGCAACAGATCCCATAAATGTGCATGGGAGAATCCCATCAGCAGGAGGTTTGATATTAGAAATACCTAAAATGCCAGAGAGAAAGCATAAAGGGCAAACAGATTTAGTAAATCATGCTGATTCCAGCTCTCCCTGAAAAGGTTATAACATCACCTGCAAAGTATCCAGAGGAGTAAATATTTCTTTTTTAAGTGAACACACAAAACTTCGAGCAGTCCACTGCTGTTTGTTTCTGTTGGGAGTTTGTGCTGCGTCTGAAGGGCGATTCCCGTCCCATGCCCAGCATACAGCAATGAGGTTAAATTGGTTTGGATGATATCAGCTATTTGTAATTAAACCAGCAGCCCATGGCTGGGCCTTTCTGTGCCCATGTTAGGTGTTAAATTAAGGCCTGATTAAGAGTGTGCTGCTGCAGTGAAGGTCAAGGACTAGAGATCACAAGCTTTGTTTCATCTAATAACAATAAAGACTGTCTGCCTGCCAAATACCACAACAGCCCTTGTTCTGCTATCAGACTGCTGTCCAGCTAGAGGGATCTGATTTCACTGGTATCCCTTTTTAAACCCCACTTCTAAGAGGGTCTGTAGCTATTTCATCTGTATTAGGCAGCACTGTGTTACCCGAGGCTATACAGTGCGTTCTGCATGATCAAAGCAGAAATGCAGCGGCTTCTGACGAGGAGTTATCCTGGCTGAGGGGAACAAAATATCAAGGAAGGAGAAAAAAAGATACAGAGCTACAAAATACCAGGTCATGCCACCAAAGTAAACACCCACAGGTAAGTTCAGAACAGGAGACCACACAGTGGTGGAAACTGTGCACACGTGTTTGCTTGGAACAAATCACAGGCTTGTCCCACCAGCAGCCAGCAGGAGAGATGTGTCAGACAGGACAGACAGGAGATAAAAGCAGAGTGGTGAAGAGAAAAGCCAGCAACTTATTTGCAGGATGAAGACAAGAATTGGTGCACAAGGGCTTCTCCTTGCACAAGTGCTTTCCACAAAGACAGGTCAGGAGGCATTAGCAGAGCAATTGTCTGTTAAAGAAAGAGCAAAATTCCTAACAGCCCAACAAAGTCTGCTCCCAGAAGATTCCCATATCCTTCTCCAAGGAGTACAGGGTGCTGGGACTTGTTAGTTTCCTGAAAAGGAGTGTGGAGCAGAGTAAGAAACCATATGGCCCCAAAATAATCTCTCACAGACACATCCTATTCCATACTTGGGGTCTAATTTCAGAGCAGATACTGATTCATTTTTCAAGAGTCATCTGAAGTGTCTTTCATTTGCTCCTAGTACTTCACAGACTATTAATAGAGCAGCCTCATACCTGGAAGGACAATTTTGCTGCTCTGGGAGGCTGCACACGGAAAACTCCTCACAGGGACACACAAACACACTAAAGTCAGAGTTTGGTCAGTTCTTTGTGAATTGCTTGATACGTGTGATCAAAAAAGTTCCTTGAGGAGTCTTGATGCTTTGCATTTCGGGATTGGAGTTTGTTTCCTGACAAGCTCTGAGTGAATCCCAAAAGATTCAATCAATGATCCAGCTCAGCATGGATTAGCTTCCAACTCCTTGCTGTTACTGCTGAGATACAGGTCCTGCAGAGCAGACTTTGCTTTGGGAGCTCCCAGACTTCCTGGAATCTGAATTGCACAGAAATACAGTGAACACCACAAAACAGCCAGGTGTGAAAAATGGCTTCTCCAGAACAAAAGAAATACGTTCACCACCGGGAGCCACTTTCCAGTTCCTGAACTGGAAAGCAGCACTTTATTGAATTTGGAAATTCCTGTACACCTCATTTCTCACCTATTCGTGAAAGTACAACGAATCATGTGCTAGTCCCACTTGAGTCCAAATTTCTAATGATAATGAGAAACTTCTTCTGTCACCACTTAAATTACGAAACACCAAACCTAAAAAAAATCCAGTCAAAGTCATAGGTTTGGTTTGGTTTGGTTCACCTCCTGATCATTCTTATTCCTGAATTTTGCAAGCCAAGATTGTATCCTGAGAACCAGAGTTTTATTGCCTTGTTAGAGATGGTGGTGAAAGCTTCCAAACACAAAGGTTTGACACTGCACATATATATCCATATCATCTGGGTGACAGAGCTGGGAAGTCCTGATTTACTGATGCAAGTTGGAGGAAGCTGCTTTTGGAAGTGACCGTTCATTCTGACAACCAAACCACTGCTGCTAAGGTATATTTCAGAGATCTACATTTAAGTACTTTAGCCTGGATCCAAATAACATCAAAGTTCAGTACAGGTAGCAAGTCAGAACAGCACAGCTCAGCCCCTTGCTGGAGTAGCATGGCAGCATCATGTCCTTATATCTGTGACTTCCCAGGGTGAATTCCAGGGACTCTGTCACCAGCAAGTGGCCTGGGGATGGCTCTCACCACAAACAGGGAGTGAACTCAGACTCCTGCTCCTGCCTCTGGAGCTGTTGAGAGAAGGATTGCTTTTGCAAACTTTCCAGTCTTATCCTGGGGAGCTGCATTACGTTATCGCAGTATCTGCACCAGTCCCTGAGCTACACTTAAACTCCTATAAGAGGGATTGTTGTACATATTATGGTAATGTCATTTATTTATTTTACGCAACTGGAAAATTTAAGGGCAACCACTTCACTTCTGTGCTGTGTAGATTAGTGTTCACAGTAACACCTGCTTACTGAACAGACAGCAAAAAAGCCCTTATATTCCTTCTTTATTGCAATTTATTATTATAGCTTGAATGGTTCCTAGTGACTTCCTAAGATTAATGTTAATATTCTAATCGGAGTCTCCCCTCTGGAGTTTTATTGTGGATTTTGAACATTCATTTCATTTAACATACACATGGGACCAAGTCTGGTGGTTCCAAAAATATTTGTAGTTGGAAATCACAGTGATTTTGTGTTAGGCTTGGTGCCAAAGAAATCACAAATCAGAAGTGTGTTATAGAGTAGTTCTAATTTCTTGGCATCAGAATTCCTCTTTATGTATGTGCATAGTGTGATGTTTTCCTGGGCCGTATGGCACTAACAATTAACTGAGAAATGCACTGCTTATCTATTTTTCAGGGTTTCTGGTGGAACTAGAGAGCTTGTCTAGCCGGCTGGGGATTCACAGGGATTTTATGGACTTCCTGTGTGAGCAGGAGCCCGCCCGTTGGACACGCATCACTCTCTATCACAGCTGGTGTTTTGAGCCAAAAGTGTGGAGTAGAAATTTCATCCCTGATTTTTTTTGGCTAGATTGATTGTTTAGTCTAGGAACTCTCAAGGAGACTTTCTAGGTGCTGGAATTCCTCTTATTCTTCAGTCAGCAGCTGATGCTGTATGGTGAACATCAGAGTCTAGATTCACATCTTAGTGAGCAAAGATTTATGTCCCTCCTAACGCTCCTTGACGTTAATGAGTATTACAGACATGTATCCCCATGGATTAAGCTGAGAACATACCCCAGAGTGTGTGTGGAGTTTGTCATTAGGGTATCAGACTATTAAAACCAACAGAGAAATTCCAAGGGTAAGAAAGCAATTGGATCTCTTCCCTCCTCTCTGCTGGAGCACATGTAAGAGATACACTTTAAATCTTCTCCTATTTCCAGCCCTCTCAAGCAGACTCCTGCACTCGTTTTTGGTTGTTAATGACTTCAAAGAATAATTGATTAGCACTTTTAAGGCACTTCCCATAACTACATTATGGGGAATAAGTTGCTGGAAGAGAATATTTCTGTAGCTTTATAGTGGTCTCTAATGAAGGAATTTCCATGTGGCTGGGGGAAGACAAAAGAGGATTTTTCCTCAACTGGCTGCTACAGGGATCGGATCAATACAATGGGATGACCCTGTACACTCCATTATCTGGGGCTTGTGACTTCTTAATGAAGGACTATGGGTCCTGGGATGTGCCACCTGAGAGCAGAGCATCAGCCACCAAAGGGACAGACTGCAGCAGCACAGCAGGCTGGTTCCTGCAGATCCATGTGCAGGTCCTTGCTCTCCCCTGCCCAGCGCTCCAGGTTTTGAGGATATTTTGAGGGGCACGCAGTCTGCTCTGTCATCTAGAAATCCTGGGGACAATTCAACTGCAACCCAGATAAACCAGACACAAAAAATAGACTCCAGGATTCAGTCTCCCCGAAAGGCACATGTAAAACTGACCCGTGGGAGAGAGTTAGTGCAGAATTACCACATCCCTCAACCCCATCATCTAACTTTGGAGCCAGGATTCTTGGATTTTCTTCCCAATATCCCAGCCATAGGGCAGACACAATTACTGTGTGTCTGCTTGATAGGAATTTTCTGGGCAGACTCTTGTCACACATGAGGTTTATTAGCCCTGTGTAATCCCGCCTATACCAGCTCACTGCAAGATGGGAATAAAAACTTCATGTTTTCCCTCAGAGCCACTTGAGACCTTTCAGAGAAAATTTTCGTAGGAGAATTCTAATTTAGCTAATTTGAAAGCACTGGCTCCTGGATCAGTCGCTCCCCTGGAAACGCACCCATTGCTCCCTCAGTAAAAGAAAGAAAACAATACTAACAGAGATTTCTAAAATACTTTGAAATCTATGAATATAAAGGGCTGTCTGTAAAGTGTTTAGAAAACTTCAAAAAAAAAGGTGCTACATAAATGCATATTTATTGCAGTGCTGACATCCTTGTGGCAGCTCTGAATGCAGAATCAAAAGCAGAGGGGGCAGAATGTAAGTCAGAATAAGAAACTGTCAGCCTTAAGCCTCTATCTTAAACTACTTTGAAATGTTGCAGACATTCAGAGAATCTAGTTTGCCAATATTGTATGTCCTACAGTAATTACACCAATCTGGAATATAAATTTTTCTTCCCCCTTCTGAGAGAAGGGAAAGCTCTTAGAGATACACACAAATGGAGCTCTAATCCCACAAACTTTAATGCCTGTACCTAATGTCAGGTTGCAGAGTTGTCCCACTGCTTTCAGTGGCTCTGCTCAGATGCATGTGTGGAAACGTTTGTGTGATTAGAAGTTAATCATAATAAATACCAGTTCATAAGAGATCCCTGTGTAAACAATCTATTTCTGCATGCAAGTGATGATTTTATTGCTGTTCTGTAATTCTGTGTAGAGGCTTTGGGAAGAAGTCTTATATTTTCTAAAGCACTAGAATATTTCTGATAGTGTTTTTCATTGCTAGCTCTTTGGGGACTAATTAAAAGAAATATCTGTTAAATTTATTCATTGCTTGGTTCCTTGAAAGCAAGAGGCACCTGGCATAAACATTAAAAAGAAAAGCAGGCAACAGCCAGACCTCATCATATATTAGATGCATTAGGACACTTTATTTATAAATATGAAATTGGTTTTAATGACTTCAAAAGGAGGAAATGCCAGGAAGAGCATAATACGAGCAAGCTCAGTAAAGCTGTCATGAAGATGCCTAAACCCACAAAGTATCTAGAAGCTGTACTTGCTCCCCCCTTCTCCTCTCAAATAGGAAGTGGCAATTCCAGCTGCAACTGGCAAAAATGTACATGAAGAGCTGCTGCACAGTCCAAGAGAAGCAGCAGATGAGATGGAGCACCAAGTGCCTGTCTGCAGGGGAAGTGCCATCAGTGGGAGATCAGAAATAGCTCATTTCTACTGAGCTGACTGATTCAGCGAAACAAACCCTGAATTTTGACCCCTGTGATTTAAAGCAAAATCATTAAGGATGCAAAGTCCATCCTTCTGTTGGGACAACATTTGAAGAGGCCTTTACATTGAGCATATGTTTACATTCATTGGACTTCAGTTTCAAACAGGCTTAGCACTGTTTCAGTCTGTTCCCACCACAGGCTTCAATAAATCAGTAACAAACAGTGACTCAATACCTTATAATCCAGCATGTATTCAGCACTGTCCCACAGAAAGATGCAATAAATTAATGATCAATAGACTGTGCAAATGAGGAACATCAGCAATAGTCCTGAAAGAGTTCTCCTTCGTGAAGAAAAAAGTCCACCCTAAAGGCAGATTTCACCTCAGGGCACGTTATTGTAACAACATGCTGATTGGAAACAGGTGTTTCACAGGAGTGATGTTAGAGAGATCAATGTCCAGCTTTAGTGGGAGGAACCACAGCATCTTCTCTCGTTTAAAGAGCTGAAGTTTTGGGACAGATGTAATACATAGGAAAGAGTCCAAAGAGGTAGAAAGATTTATTTTACAGGAACTCTCATCCACTACTACTTGGGCACTTTTTCTAAGTGCTGAGCAAAAAAGAAAGTTTGACCTAAAATGATGAAAGAGCAAACTGATTTTGATAAAACAAGAGCGAGGATTTCATTCCAAGTTAACCTGTTATGTGAAAACCTAAGACAAGCCACAGATTGTATCAGATCTCCATTGGACCTGATTGCTCCTACACCTCTTCTAAGTGACACTCGAAACAATTGGCCATGCACAGGAATTGCTTTAATCCTGGCTGGGATGGAACAGCTCTCAGTTGTTGCTCTCCTCCTTTCACGTAGTGGGGAGCAGTTCCTAGATAAGCAGTGTGAGGAAGGCAGGTAGAAGCTGTCCCATCCATTTTCACAGTTTAGCACTGCACAGACTGATCCTGTGGGCAGAAGATGTGCCATGAGTGGAGGAGAGAAATTAGGAGACCTGTTGCAAAAAGAACCTGTGGCCTAAGGATGTTTTCTGACCTCCTGGAATCCCTTAGGTGTGATTTTTTCAAAGGGTGATTTCCCAGTTTTAAAGAAGCAGAGTTTTGTTGACTTCTTTAATCACACCAGAGGTGCCAAGAACTTTTCTTCGTGCCCTTGCAAAGAAAACAAACAGACATTGGTTTTCCACCCTGCCCTGACCTTTGGAAGTTGTCATCTCTGCCAGTTCTGCACTTTCTGACCCTAGAGTTCAATCCTGACTCTGAGGGAACTGAGCCACCTCCCAAATCACCATCACACTTCCTGCAGGTTAACACCTGTGTTTTCTTTGGAGGCCACTCCATCCAAGAACTAACCAGGTCTGACCCTGTTTAACTTAGGAGATCCAAGCAGCAGGATTGTCCAGACCTCCAAACTCAAATACGAAACCGCACAGAGCCTCAGAGGAGCCGAGCAGGCGGGGCCGCAGCCGGAGAGCAGAGAGCCGGCGCGGAACTGCCCCACAGGACACCAGCGCCACGGGCTGTGGCACGAGGCCTCCAGCCCAGTTTCCAGTGACTCCAGGGACAGGCCCTGGCTGGGTTCAGGGTGAGAGCAGGTGCAGATGAGGGGGAGCTGCAGAGACTGCAAGTTATAAAATGACTCATTCCTACAAGCTCTGTAGGTGAGGCTTCTGCTTCCACCAAGCCAGGTGACATTTAACCACGAAAAAATATTTAACATGCTTTTTACAGGGATGTGCATCACTGACTATGATAAAATACTGGGGTGTGGGAGAGTCAGGATGCAGCTTTTTCAGTGCAACTCCGCATGAAGGAAAAGAAGGCAATAAAAAGGAAGTCTTGGCATAAGGAAAACATCCCAATGAAATCCTGCCTTTTAATCTTGGCCGCAATCTCTTCTCATCATCTTTCCTGCTTTTTAATGCTCTGCTGCACTTTTTATATTGTTCACTTTATCAACTTCACCTGTCTCAAAAATCAATAAAAGCAGAGGCCACAGTTTTAAAATCCAGGCAAATGAACTGAGGCACCAAACTTCTCAACTTCTCCAGAGGTGCTGACTGCTCACAACTGTCAGGAACAGCAGCACAACCTGTGGGTGATCAGTGCCTTTAGAAATCACTTAAGTGCTTGAAGAGGAACATAACTGGAAAACACAGAGGATAATACTTTCAAAAGCTTCTGACTCTAGAGTCACTGTTTTACTTTCAGAAGTGATTTAAGCACTTGGGAGTTCAAGATCTACTTAAAAATCAAGTATATTCTGAAATGCATAGTACTTTCTGTGAATGGTATACCTCTTCTGGTAATGTACTTACCCAGAAGTTTTAGGCTTCTCAAAGAGAGGATTCAATGTATTGAAATTCCAGTCCAGGTTTGGCCACACTGTCACCTACACAAGCTCCACCAATATTCTAATGGGAAAGTAGCTTTCCATACTGATTGCCTGAGGAAACCTCAGTAGAAGAATAACCTAAACAACACTGCACTGTACTGTTGAACAACCTGAGGAAAGACTCTCCTGCACTTTTCTAGTGCCTCTGATGGAAAATGCTTTTTTCAGGCTTTCTCCTGTTACCATTTTTCCTGACATCTGTTCATCACTAAACGAGCAGTAGAGTCAGTGTCCCACCGTGATGTCTGTGAGCTTCCAAAACACTCTGAGCAGGAGGAAGAGATTGCTAAATGTACAGAGCCAGCAAAGGCAATCATGTCATGGCTTAAGCCAGCTTGTTGATAGAGGAGGTTTACAGCTGTCATTAGTGAAATGGAGAAGAGGCTGCTCACACCACTGACAGCTACATATCAGGAAAAAATCTCAGCACATGGCAGCATTTCACTGCTGAGCTGTTGGCCTGAAATTCTGTTAATAGTTTTCCAACGTGCTGATCTTTAGCATTCAGATTGCTGCTAGTAGCAGAGAGCAGAACCAGCCTGAGGCCTTCACAAGGTCAGTGTGGTGTGTGGCCAGAGGCAGATGGAAGCTTGGCAAGTCCTGCCTACAGCCCAGACGCATCTGCAGCTAAAGGGGTCAAATCAGCTTGTGCCTCCTTGGGCTGGGCTAACTGGACCATCAGCAGCTCCTGAAGGCACTGGGGAGGCTGGGGTGCTGCAGGTGTGTTTTGCACATAGCCCATCTTTACATCAGGAATGTGGTCGGTGTCTTAGACAGACAGAACACTTGGCCTTGCCTCTGAAACAGAGGCTTCCAGGTCACTGTTTTCAAGTGTTCTGACACCAAAATTGCTGCCCATCACTGAAAGAGTTATCTAGAGCACACTGGGGTTAGTACCTTTAAAGTATCTAGGTTTCAAGCCTTTTCTCCTTGGAAAGACACATTTTCAATAGAAAGGCACATGCTATTTTCTCTTTCAGCATCGCTAAAGAAGAAGAAGGTTCTCTGTTAGTGTTTTAGAATCTCTTTTCTATGTTTGAGTTCAAGCTCTTTCTTTGGAGCAGCACTTTAGTGCTTATTCCTTAATTTAGGCAAGGTTTAAATCACATATTTTGATGCATTCATTTTTCTTTGGTTTTCTTTCGCACAGAGAACCTGTTGACTTTCTGTTCTTTAACACCATATACCACTCTTAATTCAATCCTAGCCACCTACCTGGTTACATCCAAAAAAGTTTTCTCTCAGTTTGCCTCCTGGCCTGATGTGCTGCTTAGACCTCTCTCACTGCAAGAAGCCTTCCCCTCTTCTGCTATTCATCACAGCAATTTCACATGCTCTCCTCAGCTGTTCTCTCCACGGGCTGGTGAAGCTGGTACGGTTATTATCCTCTTTATCCTGTACAAAGTTTTAAAAAAAAAGAAGATTATTTATGGATAACACTGAGGACCACCCATACGGCAAGAAAAATTGAGAAAAAACCAGTTGTTTTCATGCTTTGGGCAGTTACACACATGTATAGCTTGGATCAGACAGTCCTTCCCATTTGACTTTTGTTCTCAGTAAATATTTGTAGCTTTGCTGATAAAGCAGTGCTGAATTTCTCAGCTGGGCTTCCATATGGACCATAAGCTGTGGCACTGGACTATAGAACCTCATTCAATAACAAGCCTTCTTGAATAATCATTTGTTTCATTTTCTAATTTGGTCATGAAAAATCTGTTTAGGAATCAAATGTCAGAACAAAATCCCCAAATACAGCTGCTTTGGCTGTATTATTGATTGCTGTGAGGCCCATGGCAATAGTAACAAGGGCTCCAAGGCATGAATTTTTTTTTATTATAGTGACCTAAATGCAGTAATTCATGTACAGGAAATGGCAAAAATGTGGAGGACTTTTTATATATTATATGATATCTATTTAATGCACCTTATCTTTGTTTCAGTCTGGTTTTACTCATGAACAAAGCACATTTCTTGTTTGTGCCTGCCCTGGCTGTGCTCAGAGAAGCTTCTGAGGATGGGCACTGCCTCCTGGGGGGCTGAGTGCTCTGAGCTGCAATAACCTGAAGGAGGGAGCAGAGTACGTGCCCAGGGCTGGGGATCTGGAGTACACAGAGAGGAGATGCATCCCAGGACAGCCCCTGTGCCAGGAGACATCCTGTGACCAGCCACAGGGCAGTTTTGGCTCAGGGCTGGTGAGGGGCCTGAACGTCTGACTCTGAGCTCAGCATGCCTGGCTTGCCCCTGACCCAGCTTTCCAGTGGGACACCCAGAGAATTGCCACCCTCTGCCCCCTGGAAAGGACTTTCCATCCACCTGCACACAACTCAGCCACAGGAAGGTTTCCCTCTTGACTCAGAAGTCAAAGCTGTTGGCCTCTTCTAAGTTCATGAGTTTGAAATCAGTAGTTTCTTCCCAAAGGATAAAATATTACTAAGAAGAAAAAGACACAGCAAAATAAGGATGACTTCAGACCTCAGTTTTACAGCTCTTTCCCTTTTGGAACTAACAACAACTCTAACACCTCCCTTTTGCCCACGGATCTCAAAGTGCTTTACAAAGGCAACAAACATCACTGACAGCACTTTATAGTGAGGGAAACAGGAGCACAAAGGGGAAGGCTGTTTATCTGAGAGCCCTTCAAAAGACCAAGATCAGAGGTAGGAATACAACCAGTAATCAGCTGGCTAGGAAAGCTGCTCTCTGGACATGCTGCTTATAGTGGTCACATTTCTAATGCCAATAAAATCTGTGTTTTCGACCTCTCTGACCCCCTTATCAGTTTCTCCCTTCCTTCTCAGCATACACATTCCCAGTTAGTCATCATGTGACAGTGAAAGTTCCTCTGGGATGGACTTATTGCTTCTATTACTAAAGCTTCTTTTTCCAGGCCTCTTTCTTAGGTACTGGTTCTGGTATTTATGAGATAAATTTTATGTTTTGTGCAAAGCAGGGAGATTAGGCATGGGGGAGGTTCAATGTGTTCAACAGGTAGTTGAGACAACATCTTCTATATAAAGATTATTTCAAAACTGCCCTCGGTGCAAGCTGCAGCTGAATTTCAATGCAGCCTTGGCTTTTTTGCAATTTCCTGCCAGAAGAGCAGCTCTCAAACTGTTTTGAAATAAAGAGACACAAATGCTGGAAGGAGGCAAGTGGGCAATTGACCTCATCAGAGCTCAGTGCTGGTCTTAGGCAGGCATTTTCCAACTAGAGGGGTTTGGATTTTTCTGTTCTTTTGGGGGGTAGGGGGAAAGAAAATTCTGATTTCTCAGAACTGAAACATTTTGTGGGAAACACATCATTTGCACAAAACATTTTCTGGGAAGAATCTTCCTGCTCATCTTGAGACTGATGGACAAAAACTGATTGGGAAAGGATCCCAGCATAACCAGCAGCCCAGTGGTCAGCACATTCCCTGGTGATGTGGATTTACACCGTGTGATAGAGGAAAGGTTGAGTTGGCTCCAAATAAAGCAGAGCAAGGATTTGACACAGTCTTCCCACAGCCACTGCAAATACCCCGACCTCGGGGTCATCCTATCTCCTCTGCCTAAAAAATGGGGGTTCTATGAAGTCAGAACCCATCCAAGAGGAGCAATTGTGCTCAACACATTGATGCCACTCAAGGAGGAGTTTTTAGACCATAAACATGAACCCTGGTCTCCTACATCCTGTAGAAATATCCTCAGCACCAGGCTTTGGCATGCTGTGAGCTGAACCTGTTTGCTCAATTGTTCTTTCTTCAGCAAGAGCCTTATTTTCATTTTGATGAGACAAAAACTCTAAAACATCCTCATTTTTCCTAAAACATACTTTCCTCTCTAGCCAGCCTTACTCAGCATTTTAGAAGGGAGTCCTTGGTCTGATTCCAGACATTTAACATCTGCCCCACTTTGGGGTTGCCACTGACACCAAATCTAAAAAAAAACCCCAATACACACAGAATGAGAAGCTTTGTCTCTTACCTCACCAGGATGTGAATCAGACCCCAAATTCCAAAAAAAAAAAAAAAAGTGTCATTGGGTTTGTTTGCTTGTTTAATAAAAAATAAAAGAAGTGTCCTTTACACTAAACCATCATTTAGAGAAGCATGGCAGGAGCCCACGCTGGAAAGGTCCCTGGGCTGCTGCTCTGCCTTCAGTACATTGCTGTTGGTTGATTTTCTTGTTGCTAGTCTTGAAGAGAAACTGGCAGGAACTGTGAAAGGTCCTTGCACAGCTGGGAGCAGATGATCCCCTTGCTGCAGCTCTGGAGCTGCTGGAGAACTGGTTCCACTCCCTTCAGCTACTGACAGCTCCTCACTGAGGTCTGAGTGACTGCAAACCTCTGTGGGATGCACCAGGTGAGTGGAAATAAGTGAGCTCTCATCAAGAAATGTTTCGAATCACCAACATCAAATTTTCACTAGTGTCAAATTTTCCCCAACGTAGATAATAAATAAATAAATAAATGAAGGAAGGCATAATCTGTGAACGTGCTAGAGAATCCTCTGATGTCCCAAAATTGAGGGAGGCTGTGGCAGGTTTTCTCAGAGAGGTACCTATGCTGGAGAGGAGGATTGTAAAATACAGACTTTTAGCTCACTTTCTTTGGCTGAGGCCAATAGTTAGACCACTCTTTCCAAACTGCTCAGGCACACAGGAGGGATGATGGTGACAAAAGTTTCTTTAACCTGTTCAGGTTCCCTTTTGGAAAGAAGCTCTTCCCCAACTCTACCAGTATAAAATAATGCTTTACTCAAAGCTAATTCTTCTAAATTAGGGTCTGTATTTACATAGAAGCAAGGATGACAATCTGAAGGAACATTAGCTGAAAGGTGCTGAAGAATAATGGCATTTTTCTATCATCACTATGAGGAGGAAAGGAAACTGTACATCACATGAAAGGCTGACCAGCTGCTCCTGTTACATAATGGATGGGGACACTGCTGATTCAATAAATGCTAAGAATACAGGAATTCATCTACAAAGACAGATACTCTTGTGTCCACATTAAGACTTTACTAAAATATATGGCAGAAATATACCACATATTTCCTGATTATTTCTCTTTGCATGCTGGTTTATTTCATCTCTTTTTTCCCCCCAATCCTTTTTACAGGTGCTGAAGAGGAGCAGTGGGGGGAGATTGGTGTTCTAGCAAGCAAGGACCTCATCTTAGCCACATAACAGGGAAAAAAATCATGTCCAGACTAGAGAAGAACTAAGCTTTGCACAGCACTTACCGAGCCTGAGTAAGATTTAAAACTGTGGAGTCGGCAGGCACATCAGAGCCCACCTTCAGAGAGAGTGGCTGCAAATGAGGGGGAAACTCAAGAACTAATGATCAGCTAAATACTCAGTTCCTTCTGTCAGTAGATTTACAACATACTCAAGGAAGACCTCAAAAAAACCTCCTCAGACAAATTCTGAGTACATTGCCAAAGGAAGAAAATAACTCTTACTTAAAAAAAAAGTCGACATTTGTTAAATAAAAGAAAAAAACAACATGGTGCTGAGACTGCAGCTGAATTCAAAGGCAATTTTACAGGTACCTGGAAGAAGTGTTGGGAGAGAGAAGACTTCTATTTCACACAGACATCTGGTGCTTACAAATCAGAACTGGATATTTACTGAGGTAAGATTACCTCACCCTGGACTCTGATTAATTCCTGTCCTTTCCTTTGCAGAATTCAGGTCTGGATGTATAAAATACTCAAAAAAATGTGGAAAACAGAGACACGAGGAGAAAGACAATCACGTCTGCTGGTGCAGGTGGGCACGTGCAGGTATCTGTACATGGATATGAATTCATGTTTGGCAAACACTGAATGGAGTTGGGAGCTTTGGGATGCCAAGGGTGGAAGCAGTTCCTGAACAGCAGCTCTGCATTACAGATACACTTGATATGGAAATAAAAATAAGGTACCTGGGCTCTCTGAATTGTTTCTGGTTTCTCTGCATGAGAAACACCATTTCCAAGGGTTCAGCTCTCATTTAAATAGCAAAACAGACATCCTGGTTTTCCAGAGATTGTGAAAAAAATCCTCTCCCTGCTCTGCATCCTGGAGTGTATCAGCAGAAGTGGCTGTATTTCATTTGGGGCAGCAGAGCTCCATCAATTTGCACAAGGCAGGGAGCTTCTGTTTCCAAACAGACCATGAGGAGAGTTATGGCCTGCAAATCAGGCCA
>WAAG01077166.1:140459-173336 GCA_013390105.1 Tichodroma muraria
TCTTCTTCCCCCCCCCCCCCCCCCCCTCACGTTTAGTCCGTTTCGGGTTTTGCTGCTGGAGGGTGAAACAGAAACAGGAATTTTAGGAGATGCAGGCTCTGCTTGATTTCACTTCGGGAAGTGTGGAAATGCGTCCCCTCCACCAGCGCAGCCGCGCACTCACATCCGCGCTCGCACGGGCCAATTAGAATGTTAATAATAATTAAGTGTCTTACTCCTAAGACGCTCCTACACAAGGGAACGCTAAAGTGCCAGTCAGCTCATTTCATTACACGCAGGCAGACACCTCTCAAGACCTCGTGTGTTTGCTAAGGGAGCGGAGCGATTCCAGCTCCGGCCAATCTGATTCCAGATGATCTGCTCAACAAACAAATTAGAGCAGCCTAGAGAAAGAAACGTGCACCAGAAAAAAAAGTCCAGCTGTGGCAGCTGAGCTCTACCTTTCGCCTCAAACTGAGCCACAGCAAATAAATACGGGGCGAACCCTATAAATTTCCAGTGTGCAGGGTTTGTGGGAGTCTTTATCTAGCTTTGGTTCACACGCTTCAAAGCGGCTCCATTTCAGATTTGAGATAATCCCCTAATTAAACACAAACTCAAGCCTTAAACTGCATGTCACCTGATTTCTACCCCAAAAATCAGAGCTGGACACACTCTCCAGGGCTGTAGAGCTTGCTCAGCTCGGAGGTTACACTGGAGAGGACAGCAAGGGCTGGCCCAGAGGTCACCTTCCATCTGTGAGAGCCACGTGAGTCCCACCTTGCCCAGCTCCCAGGAACGCTGCAGTCTGGCTCACAGCTGACCACAGCATGCTGCTGATTCACAAACCCAGCCTTTCAGATGCTTGCAAGCAGCTATGTCCTACGGTGGGCAAGAGGACGGGGAGGTTAGCAAGATTTGGAAGAGTTCTTGGGCTTGAGGCTTGCTTTTCAGGGAACATCCAGGAGGGATCTGGGAAGAAAAGCTTGGATACAGTTCTCATGAGCAGAACCTTTTGAGTGACTCTGAAGAATTCTGGAGTTTAATTGTACCTGGCTAAAAGGAATTAACTTAATGTTTCTGATACCAGAAATATTATGGCTACTTTTCACCCAAAGCTCTACTTTCAGAAAAAGGAAAAAAAAAAAAGAAAAAGAAAAAAGTGAGGCAAGAAGCAAAATCTCCAGGAGCAGGAAAACAGAAAATTCTGTTTATCCAGAGCACACATTGAATAAACCAGATACAAAATAAATTAAAGCAAGACTGAGTCATTCACATTTCCAATAAATTAAAGGAAAAAAATCCTGTCATTTTTCACTCTATTTCACATCAGAGAGCAATCACAACAGAACATTCACTTAATGCGATGATGACTTTACCCCTGCCCCCAAGGGGTTTCTCTGCCTCTCTTGCACAGCCCTGAAAATTATCACATTTGCCCCCATTTTACATCTCTCCCCACACCCAGTTTGCCCCATTTCAAATGCTTTGGGTTCTTACATCTGCTGTCAGTCTCTTTTTACTATCCTTTGATTTTTGCCAGCTGCAAGAGAAAAAAAATTCACAAGCCCATATATCTGATTAGCTGTGCATGACACGTAATGCTATACCTGAACGTACAGCTGAGTTCACCCAGATGCAGTTTTCCCAAAAGATCAGAAGTCTGAGCAAAATCAAGCCAATCCAGGAACCCAAATCCCATAAAGAAGGTCCCCCGGGGTCCTATTTCCAGTTTCTCCACAGATAACCCAAGGGGATGCTGTGGGGCGAACTCACCACTGTGGTAGGAATTTTGCATACCCAGCTTCAATATTATCTCCAGCCCTTGGGAAGTAAAAAGCTAAATGAGGAATCTGAAGTGAGGACTCAGCTTCCCGTTGAACTAGAACTTTTCTAAGCCACAATGGAGTTTGAAAGTTTTGTTAAGCCCTGTGGAAGTACTAATGTATTTTATTGCAGATGATCAGTGAAAGGAGTCATTGCACTTGGGTTAGGAGAGACCTCGGACATCCCTTGTGCAAAGTCCTGCTCAAAGCAGTACTAAGTCACAGTGCTGTAACACAAGATCTTGAAGCAGAAGAGAGCAAATGTGGGGATGTTTCCAGGTAAAAGTCTTACCAGAGCTTTTCAGAAATTTTTATCAAAGCCTAGCAGTACACAGAGTTTGCTCTAGAGCACAGCAGCTGCTGTGTTACTCAGTAAAAAGATTTTCTATATTGCATTGCTGGTGTGCACCGAGCTTCTAAAAGCATTACAGAAGGTAAAATCAGAAGTGTGTGGTGGAAACCAGAAGGGAGATGGCTGCACTTGAGTTTAGCACAAAAACCCAGTTATAATTTCACAGGAGAACTGAGGGAGAATGGAGTAGACTCCTACACTGTTCTTACTGCTTGGAGATTCTGCCACAGTGAGGCTGAGAGCTGAGAACAACCTGGAGACTCAGTGTGGGTATTCACTCCCACAGGGATGCTGCTGACTGACTTAACTGGAACTGTATTTGAGCAGAATGTTTCAGATCTTCTGCCCACTTTGTACGAGATCAAATTCCATCCACTCACTCAAAAGCAAGAACTTCTGCTTTCTCAAAAAAGTTAATTGCAAATTTTAAACATAGAATAGTAACACAATATGCAAAAATAAGTTTGAATAACTCCAGATGATTTTCACTAGCGTTACTCTGTACACACAAATTCTCAAACTGTGGAAATAATGACGTGTTCTGATAATCATTATCCTCTGAGTTGTACAGTAACAAACAAATATGTTCTATTGTTATTGAAGGCAAGAGTGAAACTGTGTGAGAATATCTGAAAATGTAAGAAGTATTGAAAAAATCAAATAGTCTAAGCTTTGTAATTCACAGTTGTCTAATAAGACTAATGTTAGTTTTTGGACACATCACCATCTATAAATTACAGGAAAATTAGCTGGGCAATTAACTGGAAGCAAAATAAGCATCCTCATATTCTGTAAAGCACAGCAAATTATTTTATAAATAAGCATTTGATCAAACAATCATTTGATCTTGAGAGCTGTGTAATCAAAGTTTTCAATCATTTCTCCTTAGCTGCCAAGAGTTTCAGCCTCACAGAAGCTCTATCATTTTGTCAACCTCCAGTGCACAGAAATGTTGAGGCATGTCCTCACAAGATGATCATCTGTCTGGCTTGCAGTTAAAGCCATGAGATGTTACTTTTCACATTAGTTGAGAACTGCCCAGTTGCAGTTTTTAAGTTTGTTAAGGATGACAAAGATGAGCATGACAGACTTGTGATTAAACGACTCTTGGATTTATTTCACAACATGCTAAATGTTTCTTATGATACAATCTTAAAATTAGAATGAACTGATCTCGTACCTACTGAAGTTTATGACATGATGAATTCTCTAGAGGGCAAATTACAACAAAACATTGGTAGCAAATTATGTGATTATAAACGTAGCTCATCCAAAAACACCTCATGACAACAACATGAACTTTGTTCAGTCGTTCAGGGTCTGATGTCAGCAAATACGACCATTTTCACCTGATACAATCACCTTCACTCAGGGGGGAAACAGGCTTCACAAAGGAGCTAAAATTGTACAAAAGCTGAACTGGAACACTTTGCTGAGAAACACTTTCTATATTGTATGCTAAAAATTAAGTGAGGTGTGCATGCACTTCACAAGTATTGAATTTGGACATGGTATATTGCTTTCTATTCAGAGTCCTGGTTCTTTCAATTTCTTATAGTTTGTGGAATTAATTATGTCCATTTCTACCTCAAATGCAGAAGGGGAACAAATAATTTCCTTGGATAAACGGACTTGAACAGATTGCAGTAGACCACAAAATATTGATTATGTTAAGTTTGAACTTCAAATTAAGGCACAAATGAAGGTTAATTCCAGTTATTCATGTAAAGAGTCTTATGACTTGCTTTAAAAATATATTGAAAAAGTATCAAAACTGGTCATAAGCACTATTTTCAGTAACAAATTGAAGTCTACGGGACTGAATTGTATATTCAAGGGTAGTAGATGTGAACATGAGGACCCAAAAAATAGATGATTTGCTAAAGGAAATAACATTTCTTTAAATTGCTCCTTCAAAAGGGCATTCTTCCCTTAATCACATAGTTCTTTCCAAGGTGGGTGATCATCCTGCTCAGGATGCAGAAGACATGCAGTGGTCAGAGGAGCCCTGGATTCCAGCTAAGCCCAGCCACAAAGCCTCCTTCGGTTGTACTCAGCCATCAGCAAAGTGGAACAGTGGGTCTGACTGCTAGGCTGCAGCTGGAGACAGGCAAGGAGGGTTTGGTTCCACCTTTTCCTGGGCAGATCCAGCTGAGCTGGATGAGGAGCTGTAACCAGAGCTTCCCATGGGGACTTTGGACTGTTGTGCTCTCTGCTGTAACCACACCACACCAGCTGTGCCCTGGCACAGCAGCTGGAAATGGCCAGCTCCGAGGGGTCAGGGTCTTGCCCTGTGTTCTGGAGGTATCACTGCATTATTTTTTACTTCCCCCCAGGTAATCAGGATGTTGTTGCTGTAATTAGTATTAAGTTTGCAGTGTGATTGGTCTGGAGTCCTATATGCACACATCATTTCAGGACACTGCGGAATCCTGAGTTCACAGAGCCACAGAAACAGCCATAGTGGTGCTCACACATCCTCTGGAGCTGTGGAGGAAAATTCAAACCAGGGAAACTGAGTCTCTCTCACAGCAAAACCAAGCCAGTGCGAAGACAGTTTGAACAAGCTGAGATTTGGGCCTTTACTCCTGAAGGTTCAAGCTGACAGGATAGGCACCACTAAGGGAATTCAAACTTCTGACGGGTTCCAGTACCCTGAAACAGCTTCCTGGGTGAAATGATATCCCAATGTCACAAGGGACTCTCCAGCTGCGACAGTCTCTCAGTGAGGTGGTGTGGCCCACAGAACTTTCCTGCTTATGTCTGTGGTCTTGACCAGTTTGGAATAAATCCAGGGGAGTGTCTGTCTTTAGCAGCAAGGTGGACCAAGGCTTTTCCACATACCTCTACAACCCAGTCAAACCCTTCTGGTATTTTAATATAAGGCTTTAGGAAGCTTCATATGGTTGTGTTTCCTTTTTAGCATTAGCACATACCCACACCCAGCACTTCATTTTCCTAAAATACAAATGTGTACATGTATAATAAAAACGTTGACAAGTCCTAGTCAGAATTTAAGAAGTTTTAGACCTGGAACCCTGTGCACCTAAAAAAAAGGATAAAATGTGCCCCTTGCACTACTTATTTCTGATTCCACAGCCTGAGGATGCAGAACAGCAATCCAAGGGGCACGTGCTACAGAATGTCAGCTGGCATCAGCAAAGGTGCCGTGGAGGCTGCAGAGCTCTCCTGTAAGACTGCTGACTGTTTTCATGGCATCACATGAAACACAGAAATAAATAGCTTCTCTTCTATGATCACAGCATGAAAGTTTTGCTTTGCTGTCTATCCCTTCTCATTAAAAGCATAAAACACAACACAAGACAGGGATTAGACACAGAGCAGGCAAATGCAACAGAGCCACAGGGAAGAGCTCAAGGAGTAAAGGGATTGGCACATGTGCCAATAAAGGCAGCCCTGGTGTCAGCTACAAGTTGTGCCCTCAGAAGCCAGAACTGAATTTCACTCACAGAATAGAGGAACAATAGGCACAGACACTCCAAACCACACAGGCATGTACACCCAGTGCCTTCTCCTGAGCTTCAGTGCAGGTGTTAAAAGAAGCCTCTCCCCCAGCAAACTGTCATAAAACTGTTACTTTTTCTTTTCTCAAGTCCTCTTAAAAACAAACAGGCATACACTCTTTTCCTGTGAAGCAAGTTTAGGGTTTTTTTCCTATTTAAATTACAAACACATCAGAAGTCTCACCACAGAGCATCCTGTCTTTTCTCTGTCTGACATTTAGAGTACAAACTTTTTAGGGCAGGCTCTGCCTTTAGTTTTTATGTCTCATACAGAGCCAAGACATATTCTCGGTGTTAAACAGAGAGTAAGTAAAGTAAAAAAGGCCCATCTACATTCACAAGGTTACATGATACATGCCCAGCTTATCTGTGATACACACATGACATGGTCAGTAGAACCGGTCTGTACAAGCAAACTCTCCATGCACACACAACAAAACAGGTCCTGGCTTGTGTGCTGGGCCCTGCACACCTGGAACAGTGTACACAGGAGGGCCTTATTCATGCATCTGATTTTTAAAAGTCCCCAGGATCCCTGCAGGCCGGGAGGAGCAGGGAGAAGCAGGGAGGAGCAGGACTGCAGAGGGGAGCCGCTGTGTCCAGCTCGGCTCCTCACGGTGCTCTTGGAGAGCGCCTGGGGAAGGTGGGAGTGACTCAGGCACAAGGACACGGTGCACTGGACTAGGGCTGAGGAAGGGTGAGAACCCCTGCCCGGTGTGACCCCTTTCCTGGGCAAAAGCAAAGCAAATCCATCTCTCTCAGCAGTTCCAAGTAGCAGCTCCAGCCAGGCGCCATGATGACATCAGCCCTGCTTTTGCAATTTTTTAACCTCTGTCGTTCAGATCAGCAATGAAGCAGTGAGGGTGACTAATCCACACATCAGCCCTGCAAAGTTATCAACACACCAAACAGGGTGCCGGCCCTCAGGAGTGAACTCTGCTTTCAGGAGTCTGTTTGGTCTGTATTTGGGGGAGGACTGTACGAAATCGAACATTAGGTGTCCATAAGAAGCTCCAGACAAACCTCTGTGTGCTGTGGCAGTGTCAGTCCTTTTGCCAGAAGGATGCAGATGCAGCAGATATTTGCTTTTTCTCTTTTCTGTGTGTCATTTTGCACTACTCCCCTCCAACTCTGGCTCCTGCTCTCACTCCTCATACAAGCATGGAAAAAGCAGCTTCCCTTAACAGACATCTACAATAAACATGCCAATACTTGAGACGTAAACTGAGAGGCTGGCATTATAACAGAGCCTCTAAATCAACCTCAGGACCTTGTTAGCATAATTAGTGATAGGACTGGTGGCTTACAAGATCCAGGACAGAAAATGGAAAAACAGTAATAACAATAAAAAAAATGCTGTTGTATCCTAGCAATTGCTGGGATGATTGCTGATGGTTCAAAAGCAAGTCATATCTTGCGTGAGACAAATACATTTTATATGATGTTTAATCTCACAGGAATTCTGCCGGAAATACTCAGAAGCTTGTTAGAGGAAAATATGAGAAGCTACTCATGTGAACAATAAAAGATTCTTGTGTGGTGGAGCTACTGTGACTCCCATGCTGCTAATAGGTGCACATCTTGCAATTACAAGCATACTGAAAAATAATTCACTGCTCCTATTTACTAATTCGAAGCTTTGGAGAAGAAGACAGTCCTGGACAACCTTCCAGCTTAAACTCAGGTAAGATGGAGAAGTACAGGGGAGGGCATTTGTTCAAGATCACCTGGAAGTCAGTGGCAGAGCCAGAAATAATACCTGTCTATAAGGGATCTGAGAGCACTAATAAGTTTTAATGGCCCTAATCAGTCTGACCTGCAGCCTCCACCCTCTGCCCATGGTCAGGAGTCTCACTGAAGCTCAGCCCTGGGTCTTTAGTCACCAAATGAGGAAAGCTGAGTTCCTGTCCCCAGCTCACATGCAGAGGTGCCTGTTCCTGTCCAGGCACTTTGTTGATCTTGACCCACTAATTTCCCAGCTTGACCTCAGGCTAAGCTCATCACTGTGGACCTCCCTGGTGATAACTGGGCTGTATTTGACCATTATTAGCCTTACTAGGCCTGATCCTGACCCGTAGATTCACTTCCTGGCTTGAGGTCAGACCTGCCTCATCACCACAAAATTGTCTAATGCTCCAGACTCCGAGTTGAAGCTGGCTGCCACTCCCAGGCCAGCCCTGCGGGCCTCCCTTGAGGACTGTGGGGTGGGCCCTGGCTGGTGAGGACCCTGACCTTGCAGCCACCTTATCCCTGTAGTTCCCTGTGTGTTTGTGAGCAGACAATGCCTGCTGCACCCTGACAGGACCCTAACATACAACCCTGCCTCCCTTGTCTGCATAGCACCAGGGGCAGGAAGAGAAATGCCATGTGTTGATTTGATTGGGGAACACAGGCAGAGAGAAACAAGGTACAAACTCAAACTGGAACTCTTCTTTGTTCCGTGTTTTAAGCATGTCCTTCTTCCCACTTCACATTGGGGATGGCAGCATTACCTGCCCCAATGCAAGGCAGCAGCAAGAGACGTTGCAGGGGTTATAGAAGGAGGTTCGTGTTCTGCGTCAGTGTCCCTTGAGAGCAATAAATCTTGGCTGACAAGAGTAGAAGCAAGAGGAATCAGGCTTTAGCAGGAGGAAGTGATCACAGCAGAAGACTTGAGAGCACGGGAAGGAAAGGCAGAGACCTGGGAAGGGGAAGCCCTATCAGATTACCCAGTAGGACAGCCAGAGGATGTAGATGCTGCTCCTGAGGACAGATTTGTGTTGGGCTCAGCAGAGCTCTAGGGCAGCTCCGGTATTTGGGGCTCAGAAAGACAAAGGGGTTCAGCACATACTGGATACAAGATGTGAGATGCAGAGAGCTTACAGCATAAAGGGCCAGGCTGTCCTTTGCCTGATGTTAGATGCATTCCTGCTCCTAACTGCAGGTGGGATCTGGCAGCAGACCCTTGCTTTCTTGAGAAGACTTCAGTGTGGAATGCAGCATTCCAGCAGGGTTTATCTTGCACTGAGCGACCTGGATGTCTGGAGCCCTGGCTCCATGTGTGGAGGGAAGAACAGCTCATCCAATAGTTTAGTCTCTAACTACAATCTCTCCTATATTAGGCTTTTCACGCAGAACACCAGGAAATCCACATACAGCTCATGCTGAGGTTAAAAAGCAGCAACTGTCTAAATCTTCATACACAGGCAATTACTGGACTTTTAATTTGGAAGTCAAAGGAGGTGACTCAACAGAAAAGGGTTCAGGCTGAATCAGCAAGATCTTTCTTGGAAGTTAGATATACAGCGAGAAAGCAAAATAATAAAACTTACAGGCAGACAGGAAAAAGTGTTGTGGAGGTTTAGGGTATGGAATGCAGCTTTTGCCAAGACAGTTTCTCTGCTTTTCCCTCTTCCATTCCTGAGATACCCATGTGCAGTCCATGGAGTGAATTAAGAAAAGAAAAAGTTAATACCTCCATAGCACTCAATACTTTAGATATCTACAAATCTCCTTAGACACTGTTCACTCATCTCCACACAACAGCTCTTCCATGAGAATTTGGCCTTGGCAGAAATTTATTGTAATTTGGAATTAGAAATCTCTGTCAGCCTCACAATTCGCAGTGCTGAAGAAAAGCCCAAGATCCAGGCTTTTAGAGGAATGGATGCAGTGAAGGGAAACTGTGGATTACACTTCTCTGGGGTCCTGCAAGTGGCTAATTAGCCCAGAGAAGCACTGAAATTCCCTTAGTCTCTCCTGCTGGAGGCATGCCAAGGGAGTCTGCCTTATTCTTACATGAAGTACTATCTGAAGAAAGATCAAAGGATGAGACCAAGATTTCATGGCTATTGAATCAGGCAAGTCTGCGGAGGGTTTCAATATGATCTTTACAATAAAGAGAAAACTTCTCTGCTCAGCGATATGTTAGTTATGGGATGTTAATTTTCTAGCTTTTACTATTATGAGTGTTAAATTCTTTGTGTTAATTGATGGCCCTATAATTTCACACACATCATATGGGACAAAAATTGATGCAGATGTTTTCACATGCAGTGTGGGCTCAGGTATATTTCTGCAATATAAAGTCTGAGATTCCTTCACTTTCAAAGGGATTTGGGACACTCATTGGGATGCTTTGGAAAAGGCTACCTTAAGCAGCTGTGTCCTTACAGAGTTACCACTGAAGGCAGCGGGTAAGGCTGCCCTGCAAGTAAATGCTTTTAGGGACCAGCTAGCAGAGATGGATGTGGTGTGTTCCTGCTCCCTTGCCCTTTTTCCAGAGCACTTTAAAGCACTCTGTAATCGTAAATCTAGGAAGAATTTGCTTTCCTTCTGTCCATCCCCACCCTGCTATGGGAAAGAAAAGAATTATTATGACAATTGGGCAATTGTAAACCAGAGTAATTAAGTGATTTGCCAAAGGCCAGGTAGCCAAACTGGGGAACTGAACCCAAGCGTCCTGATTCCTGCTCCTCCCCTGTAGCCGATACACACAGACCCTGAAAGGTCGGAATCCTTCTTCCCTGGGGAAGATTTCATTTCCTCCTTTGAACACTGAGGGAGGGGCCCCTCTAAATCACAGGTTAGGGAGGCACTCAACCGAGTTAACACGATGTACTTCCCTGCACCGTGTCTTGGAGGTGTAGTTAGGTGTTACTACATGCACTGCTGCAGCTCCTAGAGGTCTCTGCCAAAAGCAAGCCCCACTGTGTTGGCCACTGTTCACACACAGTATGAGAGAGTCCCTGGTCCCAAAGAACTTTAATATTCTTTGATATTTCTGGGAAACGTTTCATGAGAGAATTTCAACATAGAGTACAGGGCTTGTTTCTTCCTTTTAACTTTGATTACACTGGGATAACTCCACTCACTTCAACATGAACCTGTCAGAGATGAGGCTCCAGGTCCATTATGTTGCAGTCTCTCTTTTTAAAAACACTGGAGCATGTATAGCAAATAATCAAAAAATTAGTGGACAGGTGGCATTAATTTTTCTCCAATGTCACCAATTTGGTTGCTGTTGTGGAAACACAGCAAGGCACAGCAACTGCTATTTCAGTGCAGAGAGACATCCCTGAGTCCCAGATGGTGACCATATAATCTTTCCTTCTTATGGACCATAGACACGTTTCCTACCCTTAGAATTTGACTTCTGCTTGCAAAGAGGGCTCACCTAAATCTGCCTACCCCCCACAACACCTGGGTGCAACACAGGTCCCTTCAGGAATTCAGTAAAGACCCAGACAGAGGGTAAACAATTTGTAGAAAAAGCACAACCTGACTCAATCAGAATTTCCTCCATGAATAGCTCCCTATGTCAGAACTTAAGGCCCCAATTCATAGGGAAATCTGGGACCCATTTCCTCAGGAATTACTAGGTATTTATGCAGAGAAAGTACTGCATTCTGATTTTGTTTTCTGGACAGTCTGGGGTGGGCTTTATGCTCACTTGAAGAGACTGGATTTATGCTGGGCTGGTAGCAGTGACATGTGAAGAGACCTGTACTTCTAAAGCTTGTGTCCTCCAGCACCTCATCTGTTCTCCTTGGCAGAAGGTGTCCAGGTATCAGGAAATGCTGATCTGCTGCTGTAGATGAACGCACTCCTCCACCAGTGCAACTTTGCCAAAAGCCCAAAAACTACACCTGACTGGTACAAAGTAGAGTAATTTTCTGTCATCTCCTTGCTAAGGGGCCCATGGACTCCCAAGGCCCAACATACAGCTCTAGTCATGATCTGGAGAGTGTTAGAGTATAGGGGGATAATGGTTAATACACAAGAACCATCTGTGGGCCAGAGACCTGTGCATCCCAAAAAACACACCTCTCTTAGAGTTCTTTTAGCACAGGTGACAGATATCCTTCCTCAGGAAAGATACTCTTATGGTGTCCTTTACTCTGGCAACTGGGACTTGTGTGTGGAGTAAGATGTTACAAGAGAAGAATGAGTCTGGTACTGTCTGACTCTCAAGCAATGGTTGCAGTGATCTCCCAAAACCTCCAGTGTATAGTGCACCCTTTTCAGAGGCCCAGCCTTAGCCACACACTCCTGTACAAACAAAATTGGATCTAATTCCAACTCCTATGGCCTTTCCTAGAGTTAAACAAAGCTTTGTCGAGCTGAATGATAACAAACCATAGAGGGAGAAAGAAACTGCATGAAGAAAAAAAAGCAAAATATTTGTCTCTGACATTTGAAAAATTCTTATTTGCCCAGCTCCCCTGATTTCAGCAGAGCTGTATAACTTTACACCAGCTTCCAAGTTCGCATCTCTTTTTTTAAAATCTGTCTTCTAACGAGGTCTGAAAGCAGCAGAGGAGTTCAGGCAGACGTGTGTAGGCTGTCTCAGACAGCAGGGGCTTCAGGCAAGAAGAATTTCAGGCCAACAGCAGCAAGAAAGAGAAAAGGTTGTTGGTGGAGGAAAAGATGAAGAGGGAAGCAGTGAGAGGCAATTCTTGTGGTTTGGAAGTTCCTGTGGCTCTGTGTACAGTCAGCATTTCTGTCTGCAAACAGAAACATTTCTATTTGCTTTGCAAGCCAGATTTCTCAACCTTTGGCCTTCTGACCTTCACAGTATCTGGCACTGATCAGGTGTGAGATTGCAGCTCCCTGCTCGAAGGGGCAGAGCTGTTTCTCTTGGTCCAGCAGCCAGACAAGATGGGGCTCCCCAGAACAAGACTGACACCCGCTGTGGCAATGGCAGTGCAAGGACAAAGCCCCAAAAACACTCTCTTCAGATGAAGGTTTACCTCAGCTTAGGTTCTTCCATGTTGTCCAATTCCAATAAAGCCAGACTTCAGGAATGAGAATCTAGGCATGAGCTGCACATTTGCTGAGAATCAAACCCAGGTTCCCCCTGCTCAAAGGTACATGGTGCTCTCTCTGCCGGACTGCCAGAAGAAGAGGAACACAATGTCTATATTTGACCATTCTGGTCATTCAATTTGTCCTTATCAAATAAAATTAAAATAAAATAAGGGTCTTTTGAAGGCAGTACAGTTTCTCTATACCACATGCCCATGTTTATTGACATATAAAATTCCCTGTTTGACTACACCCCACCCAGGCTCTTGTACACACCTGCATAAGTCTATAATTTTATCCCATGAATCATTCTGTACCATCAGATCACACCCAAGTTACCAGAACTTTAAGGAAGTGGCAAGTTCATTATGCTGGTTTTCATCTTTCAGTTTTAAAAGAGAAGAATATTTTATTGATACCCAAAATCCACAGGTATTTCTTAAAAAAAAAAAAAAGACGGGCAGAAAGACCACGTAAAAATAATTAATTAAATGTAGAAATAATTAATTAAATGCATCCAACAAAAAGGGAGGGCAATGGAAGGGAGAACTAATAAATGATCTTTAAGAGGCTGTTTGGACCCATCTTGCAGAGGCTGTGTCTACATCATGGGGTACTGCAAAGCTGAAGCATTCTAAATGAGTCAAGCTCAGCAGAAACCACGAGGCTGAGGAAAAATTGTGACTTCCAACTTAAATTAAAGGAGTTTGGGTTATTTTCCTCAGGGTTTTGCAACCTTGGGAGAGTATTGAGGCCATGGTTTTAAGCACTTAAGCAGCCTTTGAAGGACTTTTCTCCGAGGAAAGTGGAGATTTGCAGCTAAATTACTTGTGTCAATAGCTAGATGTTTAAGCAAACAACAGAAGAGGTTGCAATCCACAAAGAAATCCGACTGCCATGGTGTACCAGAGCAATGCTGCAGTGGTTCAGGCTGGTTGGAGAAAGTTCTTTGCTAGAAACACAAAGTGAAGCACACCCAGCAGCACCCAGAGATCTGCAGGCAAACATTTGCAAATTGTATCTTTTGCCTTTTGTTTACAATGTAGATCAGTAGTTCTATTTTAGCAGACATTTCTCACTTTTAACTTCTCAGAGCTGTTTTAGGGTTACCAAATACTGCTGGGATTGACTGGCTCTGTAGTTCCTAGGATTAGGCTCAATGTGCTTCTTGACTTGCAGCCATTTGGCGGCCGCGTCATTGTTACACAAATGTAACGTGCAGCAATGACAAGAACTTCTTGACATCCAATTATAAAATGACAGGCAGCCAAATAAGAAAATGGGATTACCTCCTGGGCAACTTAAATTTATGTAATATTGCCATTGGGTTGTTTTCTAGCCAGGACACTTAATAGCTAAGAAATATGTTTACAGCTTGGTATGTGCGTTATCCATTCGGGACCATGACAGGAGTGACAGAATGGTAACAGAGATTGGCCAACAGTCTGGAGCAGGCTGCCACCAGCGGGGAACTCCACCATGGTGCAAATACTGGGCATCCATAATAACAACTGTCTCTGACCCTCTCAGGAAATAAGAGAAAAAGCAGTGCAGCTGTTGAAGTCTCTTGCCTGCCCTGGAAGGGTCGAGGTTTGCAGAGGTGATTGGGTGCCTTAGAGCCCAGATCTTGTTTTTCCTCATCCACATTCATCATGCTTTATTGCTTGCTAATGGAACGACAGAGAAGAAATGGTCTAAATCTAATCATGCTGCAGTTGAGTCTGTCTGGAAACCCGCAGCAACATCGAGTATCAGATACCTCAGTGGGTCTCCTGACCCGCTCCTGTGGGTCACACCACTGTGAGGTGAACTTCTTGGCTTTATTTGGTGGGTTTTTTGGGTTAAGATTAAAAGTTTGAGAGAAAGAATTCTTGTTTGGATTTAGATGTTTATTATTTTTTATCTATGTTATAGATTCACTGATTGGGAGTGTTTCTATACACTGAGTTAACAGAGTAGAAATAGTGTGTAGAGTTTTGTCTTTAAGGTTTTTTAAAGTGTAAATTATCTAATTGTGAGATGCTAACTAATTTATTTTTATTTTTAACTTAATAATTAATTATTTGTGCTCTGTATTGTGGATTTTTAAAATTAATTACATAAAATCACTTAAACTTGTGAAGAAGAAGGAGAAGAAGAAGAACTAACTTATGTCTTAAAACTTTTATCTTGTTACATATATATTATTATATCTTAACACTTTAAATTCTGAATATTTTACTCTGTGATGTAATCCACTTCTACTTAATTACACACTCATAATTTTAGTGTTATCGCTTAGTTTTGGAAGCTTTTTCTATGGCTTCAGGTTAAATGTAGTGTATTTTTGAGGATCAGTCTCTGTTAGCACAGAAAGCTTGAAATCCTCTGTGTCCGGGGTTCCGACAGTCTCCCGTGCACACACTCCCTCTGGTTAGTGGCCTCCCTGCTCAGCACGCAGTAACACCAGGGCTCTCCAGTTCCCAGCTCTGCACGGTGCCACTGACGTTTCCATTTGTTGTCCCCTCACCTCGGTGTTTGGTGCCATCAAAGTGCCGCCCAAGCTCTCTCTGCCTCTGTGATTGGCAGGAGGCTCTGGGCAGCAGACAAGGTGAATCCTGTAAACGTGGCGAGAGATAAGGCAACAGCAAAGGGAATGATACCCACAAAAGTAGCTCACAGGGTTCAAGGGATGGAGGAACATGCACTGTTTATTTTCTGTGCTCTTGGATCAGCTGCAATTCCACATGTAAGCAAACTCGTTCCACCTCAGCTTTAGGACCTGGAAAGTCCCTTAGCACTGAGCATTATTTAACAAAGAATATATGTTTTCTTTATCTTTTATCTATATAGGAAACTAAACAAAAACAAAACAACCAAGACATTTGAACAATGCCTACAGCTCTGACTTAGGCCATGTCTCTGCCCTTGTTTGCACTGATGTAAATCAGAGATTGCTGCGAGAGATTTAAAATTGGCCTTTAAATTCCTTATCACATCACTACTCTGCTCTGCCAGTGATCTGTTCTGTGTGTTTCTATCAACAGTGCCCATGCTTTTGCCAAACCACAGTTACATATGGAATGCTTTCTCTATCTCCAGGTACACACAGTGCCTGTCCCCTTTTCTACTTTCATATAAAATACACAGCTTTCATCCTGATCCCAAGAAGTGCACTACCAGTTACACCAATCCCAGGGTTTTTTAACTCATTTCCCCAGCACTTTTGCTCAGCTGGCTTGCCCATCCCATTTGTTTATGATGAATTTTTTATGATATTAACAATTACTTATTCCCAGGTGCATTTAACCAGAAGAGCAGGAACACAGAGAAGTAACAGACTTAGGACTGCCTGGGCTTGCATGGTGGCAGCAACAATACATTTACAGGCTTCAAAGGCACTGATAGAGCTCCTTCTGCATTTTGGGGGGCTCATGACTAGAACTGGCTGGCAAAAGGTGATTTTGAATGCACAGGGAATCTGTTGTTTTGGTTTGGATTAGTTTAAGGGAGCGCAGCAGCATTTTCACCTGAGAAATGCAAGGCCATGCCTTGCACAGCACAGTTGTGAGCCTGGTAGTGAAGCAGTCCACGCACAGACAGGAATGTGCACAGAGCTGCACACTCACACACTCTCACACACCCTCACACGCTCCCACTCCGCCTTGCACACTCCCACACACGCACTCTGCAGTGCTGTAGTGCAGTTGTGCCATGCCACAAGAACACGATGTGAGAGGCAAGGCTTGGTCTGCGTTTCTGTCTCTCTGCCTTGACTCCTGAAGCTCTCAGCACCACCACGGCTCCTCCAGCAGCTCAACAGCTCCCTAACTTCTGTAATATCTGCGGCATGGATTAAATTCCATGGTTTGAATAATGGCATTGATTTTTTAATTTCTTCCGAAAACTGATTTATTCTGTCCTTAAAATCCCTGTAACTGATGTGTATTATCCAGCACTGCCTAGTTTTGTCAAGGGCTTGAGAGAAAGAGTGAGTAAAGACACGGTCTTCCTCTTATGTCTGCAGAGTACTCCTACCTCTGCACTGCCAGGTAATATCATATAAGTCATATTAGCCCTTGTTCCCTTTCTATCCGTGGTTGACATAATTAGTGGAGAAAAATTGATGTACCTGATGGTGACACAAGGCTGAATCTGCATCAGTCTGAAAACCAGGCAGCAATAGCACTGAGTAACGTGACAAACTACCCAACCCTACATACATTGTGCATTTCTCCATAAAATCCAGACAACGTGGCCTGCATGGTTTTCAGTTTGGATGCTTCAGCAATAAAAAGATTTTTGATAAAGAAAGTTTAAGAAATAGGATCTGAAAGTCTGTATCAAACAGAAATGATCCCCAAGGTACATTAAGATCTGACAGTCACCACTCAATTAACAAGTGGGAGACGGCTGTCTGGCTGTCACTCTTTCTCTTCCTTGAACACAAACACATTCAAAGTCAATCCAGATCTTTTTGTTTCATCAGCAGGTTTAGCCAGTTACCCGCTGGATGTGGAACAAGTTTAGGTACCAATTCTTGTAACTCAGTAATGGTCCAGTGTTATTCTCCCTCTCTCTACTTACAATGTCTGACAAGCTAATTGCCAAAGGAAAGAGAAACCTTCTCCCAGACACTGCAGCTCTGGGACTCAGGTCTATTTAGATTTGCCATTTGTCTGTCCCCGTTTCTAAGCACAGTTCAGAGAACTCTCTGTGAAAAATAAGGCCCTTTCTCCTGGACCCTTTGAGAGATTTCCTATTAGTCACCAGGATAATTAAAGGTTCCAGTTGCATTGCATTAGCACCTTTCATGTCATTAGAGTCCAGCTGCAGTGTGAGAATCACATATTTGCTGAGACTCCTGTGCCAGCCAGCGAGCCGGGAGCAGAGCCTTACATTTCATCACTTTGTAAAAGAAATACAATTAAGCAGTGTTCCCTGATCATATTGCAGCTTGCAAGAGAGGCTCTAAGCACCAATCACTGGAATGTCTGGCCATGATTGTATTGAAATGGTGCCCTGACAAGGGTTTATGAACACATTGTAATAAATCCATGGCCACCTAAGACTCCTTAATTGTCAGTGTACTGCACATAAAACTGCTCAGAACCCCTCAGTGGAAATGCCCGTTGTACTTGGGCACAGCACATGGCATCTCCACTTGACTTATAGGAAAATCTTTATTAGTATTGCAGGTGTTCTG
This sequence comes from Tichodroma muraria, assembly GCA_013390105.1. Classification (NCBI taxonomy): domain Eukaryota; kingdom Metazoa; phylum Chordata; class Aves; order Passeriformes; family Sittidae; genus Tichodroma; species Tichodroma muraria. Next base: position 158,112 of record WAAG01077166.1, read on the forward strand.
CCACAGGGTTGGGGAGCTCTGAATTCACCCTGCAAAGGCTACTGGTGCAGAGATTTAGTTTATTATAACATTGTTAATTGACAGACTTGTATGTCTGTCTAGTCAATAACAGCCTGCTAAAAATATGCATTAAGCAGAGAGAATGAATCAGCTGCTAATAGCAGTCTGCCTGATTGTCAGCTTCTATCTATCTTCAGGATTTGTCGGAACCCTGTCACTATTGTGCTCCGGCATCTCCAAGCCTGTAACATATTTATCCTCCAAACACCCCTCTGGGGCAGGGCGGTTGTTGCTCTCACCAGTTTACAGATGGGAAACTGTGATATTGAGAGGGAGAATGATTTGCCCAAGGTCACACAAGAAATCTGTAGCAAAACAGGGAATAGTTCATCAGTCTGGCAACCCCAGGGGGATTAACCTACCCCCCGCCAGGACATCCTTCTTGTCTCCTTCCTCTTTCGAATCAACAGAGTTACAGTGGTTTATACCAGCAGAAATTCTTTGAAATTCCTTGAGCATGCAGGGTCTTCTATTTCTGAGTGGATGAAGTATTAACTGTAAGGCCCCCTTCCACAATTCCGAAATACTGACATCCCAAAGCCAAACTTTAAAACATTAAATATACAAAACTTCTTTAAAACTAGTGCCTCCTTTAAACCAGGCTCTAGCTCTTCTCTTTGGGTGCATTTCTTGTAGCTGTTAACACCTCTAGCACCAGGTACAGGGAAACAATGATCACTCTACACTGCCGTGGGGAGGTATACAATGAGCAGCAGTGTCAGAGAGAGATGTGAATCTGTGAACTGGCCTTGAGCCTTGGCAAGTGCATGAGTCCTTTAGTTCATGTATCAAATATGTTTGCTTGTAATTCAGTAAACTGACATAGGATTTTAGGGAACATTAACTCATGTGTTACTGTGATGCTGTGATTTATTATACTGTTGGTATTATTAATGCTTCTTATGTGCGATGAACAAATTTAAGCTATACACGATCCTTCTCACGAAGTTTGCCTTCCAAATAATATATGATAAAGGAAAAAAGATAAGGGAAGACTGGGGCAGTTGATCTCAAGTACATGGACATAAGGTGACTAATAATGGGCTGGAAACATGCCCAGGTTGTGGGCACAGAAGCTGAGCAGCGCCGGTAACACTGGAGGGGGAGGAAGGTAATCAGGGGAGAGGAGCCGAGCCAAATGCCCATTCCTGCAGCACAGCTCCATGTGTCCCACTGCACTGGCTACACACAGGATCAGCCATGCTCGTGGAGCCCCTTGAACAGCCCTCTGCCACTGCCCGCTGAAGTGGTACCACAGCTGTGGGCCTGGGCTTGGAAACCAGAGAGGAGTTGTGGATGCTCCATCAGTGAAAGTGCTCAAGGCCAGGTTGGATGGGCTTTAAACAACCTGATCTAGTGCAAGATGTCCCTGCCTGTGGCAGAAAGATTGGACTGGATGATCTTTAAAGGTCCCTACCAATCCAAACCATCTACAATTCTGTGAATTTTTTGTATAAGGCAAGTCTAAAAATAAGATGGTAAAACCAGCATGATCTAGTCAAAGGAAAAAAATCCGTTACATTTGCTTATTTTTGCCTCATACACTTTTTCAACAAGGACCACATACATACTCTACAATATCAGGGTTGCCTCCGTATCTTCCTGCATGCGGCTTCAAATGCCAGTGTTTCAGGACCACAGCTCTACACAGGGAGTCGCTGTCAGAAGAAAAGCACTGTGGTTTCTCTTGGGCTGGGTAGAGACCCAAACCACCAGTTTTAGTTCCTCTGCCTGCCTTTCCTCCTTGTGATTCTCCTTTTTCTCCACAAATTTGTCAGGGTTCCTTGGGGAAGTCAAACCCCTCACTCCATTCTTGTGTGTCCTGCAGGCAGCTGTGGCTGTAGCAGGTGATGATTCTGCAGCATCCCTTTCCTGTCCTTGAGGCCTGTCAGCCTCTCTATCAAGAGGAGACGCCCCAGCTGAGGGTGCAGCTGCTGGAGCTACCAGCCAGCCAAGGCTGCTGGGTGGCAGCACTCAGGGGAAAGGAGAAGTACCCAGAAAGGCCTGACCAGCAGTGCAATATACACAAACCTGCTCCTTCCTGGAAAAAGTGAGGGGTTTCAGTCTTTTTGAGAACCCCAAATAATTTTTCTCCACTGTTCTACAGGTGGAGAGGTTGGACAGACACTGGACTGGACCATCCTCAAGCCCTCCCAGCCTATCAAGAGTCTGTTCAAAAGACTTGCGTACAGCTAAGTAAAGCAAACTTCAAAGCTGTCTAGCCACTGGCCCAATATGGAAAAACCTTATTTAAGGCAGGTAGTGATGGATACAATGTCAGCTTTTACTGGAACAGACTTTGCTGAAGGGAGAACTGGGCTCTGAAAGCTGTAGGTTCCTGTCCTATGAAGGAAGAAGTGAGATCAGAGCTTCAAAGACAGTGTAATTCAAAAGTCTGAAATGTCCATTTTCAACTCACTAAGGTCTGGCATTGATAATTTCTAGTCCTTCTAAAAGACTATAATATCAAAGGGGAGCAGTGAAGGGTCTTTGTGCAATGAGTGTCATCAAGGGAAGATTATCCCAGACAGCTGACAGTGAGTGAACCTGATGAGTGGCTTCACCTAATTTGCAACTCTGCATCAGCATCTACCAAATGGAGACAACAGCTCGGGTCAGGGGTGATATGAGTGTGGGCCTGTAGTTGAAACCAGAGTGATCCTAAAGAGGAAGGTGCCTGGGAAATTGCACACAGCATTATAATGGTAAACACCAGAGTGAGTATATTCTGTAAGTAGCTGGTAAACCCTCTAGCAAATGAGAACTGAGTTAATGTCTGCTTTTCCTCTTGTCTGCCCTCCTGGCAATATTAATCTTTAAGGAGGTGAAGTCAATTCAGAACCCCCTAACAGTCCATAACAGCCCCATTATTACCACCCGAACTTCCTCGGCACCACACAAGTACATGGATAGTGGCAACGCAGAGAGCTACTAAAGCCAAGGAGATGCTCCAGAATATCAGCTACTGCAATGCTCACAGATATTAATGAACTCACAGCTTTTCCGTGAGATGGGTCAGTATTGTTAACCCCATTTACAAACAAGGATATTGAGTAAGACGGAGGGGAAGTGACTCACTGAAAACCACCCTGTATTAGAGACAGGAACAGGACTCAGATCTCATGACTCCCATTCCTGAGTCTCTGTTAGATCGAAGCTGTAGAGCTCCACATTTGCTGAGGGCTGTAAGAGGGAAGAAACAAGAGGTGGGAAGGGTGCAGAGCTTCTTTGAAACAAAACTAAATGCAAGTTTCCTGGAATGAAGCCACCACTAATTTCAATAAATTTACTTAGATCTTGAGCTTTGGGATGGCATGAGCAGCTGTGAATCATCTTGGCCAGTCAAAGGAATAATTAATTGTTGTGGGTAAATCTCAAAAGGTTTAGGGGTCAGGTAAGGTAAGCAGCAAAGCTTATCCTTGACTGCTCTTTTCTGCTCTGCAAACTGGAGGCACTCACTCGAACACTTAACCCGTGGATTCCTTATGCCAGATCTGTCCATCTGTTGCACACACTTTCTGCCTCATCTTCTATTTTGATTATAAACTATTCCGTGCTGGGATTGTCTCTATTTTTGAGGGTTTTATAGTACCTGCCATTGCACAGCCTTGATATATATAAGGATAAAGAAGTGACAGAGGTACAGCCATTGCCCAAATAGTAATAGAGGCTGAACAGTTTGGCTCCTGAGATTTTTTATGCTTCCTGATTATAGCAGGAGTGGTTTCCTTGTGGTGCTTTGATAGTTTTGCTCCCAGCACAGCTCGCAACCAGGAAGTACAAGAATGCAGAGCAATGATAGCCAGGATTTGCAGAGCAGCTCAGCATGCACAATCAGAAGCAGGTTTGCAAAAGGGCTCAGCTCCCATTTAAGCACCAAAATCACTACCTAGATTTAAAGAAGTGCCAAGCTGGTGGGCTACAGAGCTCTTTAGAAGATCCAGCCCTCATAGCAGCTTCTGAGTGTTTGAGGCTGAAAAGGAACCAGGGCTGTGTGTTGTTCTGACTCAGTGTTGGCTATTGTCAATTCTCCAGGTTCTAGCCCCTCTTAGGTACTGTGAGATGAGACATGCAAAAAGTCTTGTGTTGTCAATTAGCTCTTGATTCCAAATCAAAATGTAAAGCTCAGTGTAAAAGGATGCCTTTTATTCTTACTCTGCTGCCCTGAAAACTCAGCTCCTCCTTAGGCAGAGCCTGAGGTTTGTGATTGCCCTTCAGTTCCTAAGGCTCTTAACCAGGCCAAACGAAATCTCGTGGAAAAGGGAGCACTTGTGTCTGTTCCTTCCCAGTGTCCCTAATCTTTTACTCATCGCTGAGTGAGGGAGGCAGTGTCCCATCCATGTGATGGATTGTCTCTCAGGGTCACAGCTCTAGAACGGGACAGGGTGCTTCCAATCTGGACCTCTCACCATTCCTCTCCTTTTCTGTTCCAATTAGTGCCAAGCTATTGATGTTTTTTAAAAAGTTTGATTTTTTCATGGGGTAGAATAGAGGCACTGCAGTGCTCAGCTGTAACATTCCTGTGGAAGCCCTGAGAACCTCACGGAGAGCCCATAGGCATGGAGGAATTTAAAAGCCCTCAAGCCATGTCTGAACAGAACTTCAGAGCACAGACTTTCAGGTTCAGTTTCATTTTGAAAATGTCTGTAATGAAACATTTTGATATTTAAAAATTATTATAATACACTTCTCCTTTCATGGGAAATTTCAAATATGTCACTTTTCTTTTTTCCCCCCTGAAATAGAACTCTACATCCCCTGCATAAAATTTCCAGGAATTTTCCCAAATTTCCAGATTCTAGGATTACCTGTAAAGCAGACATGCTGGCTTTCAACCCTCTTCAATGCCCTTACTCCACAGTCTTTTTTCCAATTATGATTACTTTTTAAAGAAAGAGTTTATAATCCCTTGCCAAAAAAAATGAGCTTCTTTTAGGTTCCAAGTCTGGAGAAAGGTTCCCTTTTGTTCCTACTAAAGAGATATGTTGCCTGGTGCTGACTGGGAGCAGAGACACTCCTGCATTCCCAGCCCTGACACTAACTGCCCCTGTGGCCCCAGGCTAATCGCTTAAATGCTCTGGCTCAGTCTCCCCATTGGTAAAACAGAGATAATGATACTTACCATCTTCTTCACAGGGGTGTTGCAGAGGAATAATTAGTTTGTGTCTGTAAAGCACTTTGAAGATAAAAAGCACAATACAATTGATAATAATTATTGCTATGCAGACTGGTTCTCCCTTCCCCAGCAAGTTACTGGTGCAGAAAGGTAAGGAAAGCCCTGAACTGAACTGTCTCCCAGTAAAGCCCCAGTTTCAGCAGAAGTGTTTCCAAGCCAAAACCATAAGCCAGCCACCCCAAAATTTTTAAGCTTTAAATCTGCTTTAGTGACCTTAGTTCTAACTTGCCAAAGTTAGATGTATCACTGCATGGAAGGGAGATTTGTTTTCCACTGTCTCTTTTTCTCTAGTCCCTCGCAGTTTTTAATAGCATTTTGTGCCTTCAAAAGCTTCCATCAGTCCCTGATACCTCTGCCTTGCCTGGCATGGGGCAGCAGCTTATTATACACGAGTTCGTTAGAGCCTTGGCTTCAAAGCTCCCCGGTTCAAAGGGTGCCAGAAGTGTTGAACAGGTCAGCACTTTAATGCTGTTCCACACATCTTTAGAGGGCAGTAACATCGCCACAGTTTTGTTCCTGGGGGAAACAGAGAATAACTGGTTTGTAGAGTTCCCTTTGGCCTTAGCGCTGGCCACAGAATTGGATGCTCCTGGTGGCAAAGATCAAGCGTCACGGAACCCTGGAGTGGGTGAGCATGGAGGGCTGTGATGTAGTGAATGAGTGAAAATGTGCCTTTGTGAGTCACTGACTTGTTCTTAATGGCAGCTGTGGAGGAACAGGGAAGGATAAAGGAATAGAGGGGAAAAGGAGCAAAAAGTATCAGAAAGGATAAAATAATCAAAACTAGTTCTTTCCATGCACTTATTTTTTGAGACAAGTGATAGATGTACCTAAAAATTATCAAAAGTCAATCAGAGAAACTACTACCACTCCAAAGATACCTCCTGCAAAAGCTGAACCAGATCCTCTTCTTGGACTCGGGGGGGGCTCATGGAGGACAAGGAACAAAACAACCTAGGTATGGAATATTGGCTAGAATATTTTTCATTTGGACATAAACTTGAATTTCCTGTACTGAGGGGCAAAGTCCTCTGCAGAAGGCCCTTCTTGCTGCATTTATGACCCAAGAGGAAGCAAGAAAATGCAGAAGTAATTCTGCTCCATGGAGATCCTGAAGACCGTTTTCCAAAGGGACAGTTTGAAGAAGTAGCATTTGAGTCACAGGACATATGTTTAAGCTGAATCTAAATATTGAAAGTAAACACCAAATTTTCCTTTCTTGTGTCAGCCAAAGCAGAAGAAGCCATTTTTGCACGGGGTATATTCATTGTCTGTTAAATTGACCTGAATCAGAAATGGTACCCAGCCCTGGAAGAGGTTTGCACACCCTGGTTTTAATCAAATGCTGGAGACAGAATTTGCCCTGCAGTGTCTGGTTGGGAGATTGATATTAGCAGATTGCTAGAGATTTTAGAACAAGCAAACACAATGAAAGGGGGTCTGTGAGGACCTGGGGAAGAGCTGTGTTCTGCAGCACATAAAATGTACCACAACCCAGCCCTATCAGAAGGCTGCAACTTCTCCTAAGTGTGATTTATTGCAAAGCGTCACTTAAATACAGATGCCTACAGACTGCAGATATCTAGAGTGTGGGCATCTCCAGACAATTACAGAATTATTTTGATGGCTTAAGTAGAATGAGGATCTTTCAGTCGAGATGGATGAATTTCTCACCAAGGAATGATTCAAGTGAGAGAGAAAAGAGGTGGGCTCTAACATAATAGGGTCCATCCCAGCTGCCTGATTTCAACTTGGTTATGAGAAAAAAACAGCCCATAATTAGGACACCACTCATTTCTTATTTCTCTTGCTTCATCCCCTTGTTTCTGGTCCCTGGGGAAAGGGATTTCATTCACACAGAGACCACCTATGGTAGCCCCTCAGTCTGCAAAGGTGAGGCTTGCATTTCTGAAAGGCTTTTTTTGCCAGTACTCGCCCAGTTCCGTGCCCAGAGACCTGAACTTCTGTTTGCACAACCGTAGAGACCGCTGCAAAACCCTGTATTTTTGTGAGAACATGGAGCATACCAAATGCACAGGTGCCTGTAAAAGTTAGAAATCTCATTCGGGAAGGAGATGATGCTGCATTTGACCTAATCTACGGAAGTGCAGTTCTTCTGAGTCTCAGCTGAAACTGTAAAGCTTCCCTGTCTATAAAGCTTTGCCCTCCTTCTCAGTTTGCCTTAGGCTCAGCCATCCTTGCACCTTCAGAAAAGTACTCAGAAATACATTTCCTTGCTTCTTTTTCCAGGGCCTGGGTGGCATGATCTCTTAATGCATCTGCCTGTTTATCTTAGCAAAATGGAAAGCAGCTTTGTTTATGGAAAAGATCTATTTTTGTTTTACTTTTTTCTCTCAACTAAACTGACTTTTATCCAGGATCGTGTTTTGCTTTCGGAAAAGAAATGTGCTGCAATTCTTAGCCCTAGCTTGAAAGCCAGGTCAAGAGGAAAGGGGGAAATCCTGATCATATTATTTAATTTTGTAGGATTATCCTGCAGCCTGGAAATCTAAAAGGATGGAAGAGTTAATATCCCCTCTTCCCTGCAACTTCTTGCTCTGTGTCCCTGTGCAATGACATTTGCTGCTCTCCCACATATATTTACACAAGCCAGATCAGAAACAAAATCGGTATTTCCATCTGGGCAGGGGGACAGTGTGTGGCATCCAGGGGAGAGGGCAATTTTAGAAGCCATCGTGCTCCCCTGAGGATAAATCATGTCATTGTGTGTCTTTCAAGTTTCTCAGACTTTGATCTTGCAAGGAATCAAACAGGATCAGGTCATGGATGGTAGATTTGGAACGCAGACCCAGAGAGGGCATCGCGATGCGGAGATGATGTGGTGAGGTGCGGAGCACAGTGTGCAGCCTTTTCCCTCTGCAGCCATCGTGGAGAATGTGAGAAACAAATCCATGTGTGCAAACTGCCAGAACATAAAGGGCTCTGCTCCTGGCTTGGGAGGAGGTCTGGCCAGTCCTCATTGTGACACACTGCTGGGCAGGTTTTGGCTAAAGCTGACACTGAAAGCTTGGTTCTGATTCTAGCTGTGCTGCTGACTCACAGGATGGATTTTGTCAATTCTTCTCATCCTCCTCAAGGAGATGGAGATCACACCTGCATGTTTTGCACGTTCTGCCCTCTTTGCCCTCTTTGCAAGTGTGGTATGGAATTAGGGGTTGTATGAAATATGGCCATCAATTTATGACATTTAACATGGTGAATTCATGGTGAAACCCATCTACAAACATATAATAGATCCTTAAAGCTCTGTGACATAGGGATTATAATATCCCAATTTCAACAATGAAGGTGTGTTATGGAAAACATTGGCAACATTGTCTACTATGAAGGTTGCCTGACTTTTCCCAATAACATGTGTGTGATTTTCTATGATGTACATGAACATATCTGCGTTAAAAACACTGCGTTGATGCAAAGTTCTCTTGTTTCCAATGCAGGGCGCTTGAAAATTATGGAAATTACAGATTTTAGGTAGGTCACGCAATTTCAGTTCAACCCCCCAGTGCGTATGGCTCCATGACACAGTCATTTAGCATATAACCGCACACAGATTTCATTCCACATTTTCCCTACTTCCATTTTCAGAACCTTGTGCAAATCACAGCACTGGTTGCACCCTTCAGACTAATATCCATGGGGATCTTTAAATACAAGCTGTTAGAGTGACCTAAATGTAAGAGTTTGCTGCTACTACCCAGTAATAACACGATAGGCTAGCCAGGGTAGGCACTATCAAAAAGGATAATGAACAATGATAATAACCCTTAATAAGTCATAAGATATAATAAAGTAGGTAATGAGGTGCCAGTTTTCACAGTTAGCTGTGAAATGTTTCTCATGTTGACTTGAGAGAAACCATACAAGGGGACGAAAATGGCCACTTCTGTTGATTTACTTTCGCTTCCAAAATTTCTTCTTAACATCAAATTTGTGAACTGGAACAACAGAGCTTAACCATGTTCTGATACATGTTCGGTGCAGAGAAATCCTTTGAAAAATGCAGAACCGATTGAAGAACAAGGAACAATAAGATATCAGCTAGTTTCTGGCTGATTTCCCATTTGACATTGTAAAAAAAATCCAGGACTATTTGTTTAATTTGAAATAGAATAGTGAGCCATTGAACCATCCTGGAACCCCTCCTAGCACATATGCACATACACAGACCCCAGCAACTCGCTCCCTACCCACAGCCATCTGTCATGTGTGCCAACTGGAGCAAACCACTCGTATCACTCAACAAGGAGCTCATTATAGCTTCCTCTTCATCCACGGGGCTTTTGGGAAAGCTCAGGGCGAATGTGCAGCAGGGAGGGAAGGCATTCAGGACTGGGGTGCAGCCTCTTGCATTGCCTCCTGTCCACATCCAAGTGCAGGCATTTCAGTGGCAACCATTATTATTGTCACCCAGGAGAGCGCCCCTTCGTCCTGGAACCCCGTTATGACTGGTAGGCTATCCAGGCTGACCTGCTCTGGACTGCTTCAAGAGTTTATTTCATTTTCCTTATCTGTGTGTTTCAAATTATTCATTTCATTTAAATTTTTCCCAGTTTCCCATCTCCACAAGGGAAGTACTCACCGGAGCAGATTTTCAAGAGACACCACAGCTCAGTTCCACCATCACAAACTTCATTCCCCGTGATTTCACTTGTGGTCAACCCATATTTGTTATTTCAATGCTGTTTCCTACCCTTGAAAATCCATCAACTCTTTGGGACAGAGATGATTTTGTTAGATTGGATTATTCAGTGTCCAGCACAGCAAGGACCTGATCACAAATATTGCAATATATTATACAAGAAATAGCAAAGCTACAGAGGAAAACTCTGGCACAAAACCAAATCCTTTTTCTTAATGTCTACCTGAAGCAGATGCTGGTGGTACATGTAACGTGTGGGGCTTCGCTGATTTACACCCTTGTAAAAATCAGTATTCAAAGCTGCTTTTCATGTGCAGCTTCCATCTAAGTAAAGGAGATACTGCATATCAAAGGCAGCTGCACCAGCCACTTTAGATTTATTAGTAAATCCATTGAAAAAACATTTCCAATGAAATAAATCTTAGCCTGCTGACTTCCTCCTATTCTTTACTTATCCTCTTATTGATTTTTGTCTAGGAGATTTAAACCTCTCAATTTGTTTTATGAGACACTTGTCGAACAGATGACAAGAAAAAAGACAGTGCTGGATATTTTCTTTAGCAGTTTTAAGTAGAAATAAAGAGCATTTCTTTGAAATTAGTCTTGCTCCTGTGACACAGTAGGAAGAAAATATCTGACAAGCCCTTTAGAAGGCATTATCTCTGTGCATAGAGAAAGCTTACGGGCTGCCACCAACACAGCTTTGTGGCAGTAGTGCCCCAGAAGCTCATTGACAAGTTTGACATGTAAACAAGCTGTTACTAAAAATATTTAACCTGGGGGACCCTGGCTAGTTGAAGGGGCTAGTAATGGAATACAGATCCTTTCACCTCCAGGCATCTGTTCCAAGCTACGCCATTGACTGAAAGTCATTATCGCTGGATGGCTGTGCAGAGGAATGAGTAGGTGGGCTCTGCTCTGTGTCTTGTGGGCAAATTGGGGCATTGCTGAACTACACTGGGTTTTTCAGCAGAAACATGGGGGCTGGCACCTTCTGGTGGCTGGGGCTGCTCCTCCCAGGAGGAAAATGTCCTCAGTATTCCCCTGCAGCTCCCCTCCAGGGACGTGTCACCTGGCAGACACATGTGTCTTCCCAAGGTGCTGCTGCTGTTCTGGAGAGAAGATGGAGAGACAAAATGGAGGGGTACATCCATCCCCACTCTGCTTCTGCCTCCTGCCCCACAGTTTGAGCCTGTCCCAGACTATGAATGCCAGGCACTGCCCTGGAACCCAGATGGCAGCTGGTCATTTCTAAAGGCTCCCTATTTGGTTCTAAAGGTTCTCTAATCATGCATTTGCAGGAAAAGTTATACATAGGTTAAAACACCACCTCCACCTTGCAGACCCACCATCTGGAGCAGGAGTGACAGTGACAAGGCAGCACAAGGGACACTCCTAAAAGCGAGGCGTTGACATTCACTCTTGGCAGGACAGAGTCCTGCCAGTCCAAGTGCCTCTCCTCAGCTCCACAGGGTTGGGAAGTTAGGGAAGGGGAATTTCTATTCCCACAAGTTTTAAATTGCTGTTACTTCACCTACCCTCCTTTGCTCTGGGCTGTGTGCTCTGATGGCTCTGCCAGCTCTCAGGCAGTCAAACAGCTTTTCCTCCATTTTGTTACTCAGCTTGAGCAGCTCTACACCTTAAATCATGCTCTGAAGAGACAGTGCCACTACTCCACAGACCTGGGGCTGTGTTACCCCGTTTTGGTGTCATTTTAACTCTGCTTTGTTCCCCTGAGATGGCAGCGGTGCCCTCACAGCAGCGGCCAGGTCTCAGCCGTGCTCTGGGGCTGCGCCTCCTTCCCTCAGCAATGGCGGCGCCAGTCAGGGGCCCTGCCCTGCCCTTCACAGCCTCCCAGCAGCCCCACACAGCTGAATTTCACCTCGTGTCGCACACATCATATAAAAATATATATATACATATATGTCTTATATATACATATGATATAGGTGGGAGAGATTGCTCCCAGGCCAGAGATTTGTTGGTGTATGGAGGCCCTGACATCTGACAGGCCGGGATGGCTGTGAGAAGGCCGGCCTGGGGGAAAGAGGTGGGGAACCCTCACTCAATCCCAGCTGTCTAGAAAAAAGTCACTTTCCCAAGCTGGTGTTTCTGCCCCAATGGCTTCAGGCTGTCAGAGGACAGCGGGTGCCCTGTGAGGGGACTGGTGCTGTGTTGTCAGCCATGAGCCGCTCCTGAGGGGGATTTAAGGCTGGTCCTATGCCCTCACAGGCCTTTCTGTGCCACGAAACAGGAGGATTTAGATCCATTGCGTTGTTTGTATTGTGTTTTTTTAAATTACAAACCTGGCACCTCTTCTAGTTCCCATTTACAGGGATTTCAATTCCCATTTACAGAGACATCTCATCCCAGGAGCTCCAGGGCAAGCTCCCTCTCCACAGGCGCAGGGACAGTGTTGCCAGGCAAGGTTGGTGTTAATTTAACTTTGGGAATAGCAGAAACAATAGGACTGGAAGGGACCTTCTGGTTCATCAGACTAGTCCTCTGTTTTTAGAGGCAACTACATTATATAATCCCTTTTGCAAATGATGCTGGCTCTATCCTAAAGCAAGCTGGGTTATTTTTGTCCCCCTGTGTCCATGGGAAGGCCCTTGGAGAACCTCCCTGCTGTAAGGACATCTTCATCCAAGGAGCATCTTGCTCACCACAGAGCAAGATGTTGTTTATTAATCTCCATAATCGTTGTTATTAATCTCCAACCGCACAGCCCGATTTGAATCCTATTACATTTTGTTCCTAATGCCGGAATGCCCAGGATCATATGAGTCTTCCCCTGGAATACTCTGGAATACTCTCCACATTTACAGCACTGCCCTTATTTTGTTTCACCAGCACAGTCCTACAGCAAGATCATTGATTCTGTTTGATACTTTTATGAGTCTAAAGATTTTGCCTTGAGAAACTGTGCCAGTTACATGCCAGCAGACTCCTCTTCAGCACAGCCCCTCATCTCCCTTTTTAAAGGGAATGCATTGAGCAGAACTTATCCAACCTGGGTAGATTTATTTATCCCCATACCTTTTTTTTTTTTTTCTCCTTAATTCAAATTCAAGGATGTATCTGCAATTCGTGTTCTTCCATCACATATTGTAAGGATGCCGTGTCCCATGTTGACTGAGAGCTTTATGAACTCCAGCCCCCTAGAGAACGCCTGGATGCCACACCTTACTATATCTCTAATATATCAGCGTATGTTCCCTATATTTATAACTTCCATTTTCTTTTACTCTGACTCCGTGCAGATTTTTTGACACAATTGCTATTTACCCTTTCTACAGGACTTGTTTCCATCTGATCTTTTGGCAGGACAGGAATGAAAAGGAACAATGCAAGACCTTAACTACTTAGTGCAGAAAATCCAGAGGGGTCTTCTGTTTTCTTTTATGCTGACTGTCCCATGGATGGTGGGCATTTCAGAGGAGGGGTCCTGTTACAAAGTGACCTGTTTCCCACCCTCTTTTTTGGCACTTCTTAGAAGGCCTCTTTGGAAGGGACTAATGGCCCTCTGGGACAAGCCCTCTTCTGCCAATAACCATAGGTCAAAAGTTAAACTGAGCAGTGGAGAATGAAAACCGGATAAAATACACTATAAATCTTGACATTCTAATTGAGAACTGTCCAATGCAAACTGCAGTAGTGTGTCTGGTTTACCTCAATGCTCTACAAGAGGCCAGATCCTGCTTTCCTTAATGGCTTGAAGTATCCTACTGATTTTTACTGTGACTTCTCACTTGATTAAGACAAGCAAGATTTGGTCTTTGAAAAGACTTAAAGTTAATGCAATTTCTGCAGCCATAGCAGCAGAACGATGGTTTTGATTTCACAGTAAAGGCATGATCTTCTCATCTTCCAGGCGACAGTGACATGGCTGTGTATGTGTGTCTGGGGGCAGAGATCTGCAGGACGGAAAGATCTGTGGACAAACACAGCTCATAAAGAGAATATTTTACTGAAGTGAAATTTGCCTGAACATATCATGCCATCTAAGGTGTTTTATAGATATTTTTGCTGTCTGAGGTAAAGGGGGAGGATTACACCTATTTTACAGACTGGTGAAATCAGAGCATAAAGAATTTAAATGACTCAGCCAAGATTACACAATAACTCAGTAGCAGATCCCAGCAGAGCCTGGAGTGCCAGTGCTCGGAACACTGGCCCAAACTGTCTCCTTGGCCTTGTCATCTCTGTCAGACGTGCATCACTTTCAGACACTTAAAATACAGAGTCAAAAGTAGAACAGAACTTGTTTATTCCTCTGCTTATATATTAAACATAACTTTGCTTTCAGTGAATAGTTTTTTGTTTATATTTTCATGGGAATTCTAATCTTTGAAGCAATTCATTCCAGATTTTTGCTATTCCCTTTTACAAAGCACTGCATAGATCCTGGAACAGAGCTCCTGCTACTACTGTGGTTCCCATCCTGGAAGCTCAAGAGAACTATCCTGTAACATTAGACTACAACAGTGTTTTATTAATGTTACACCTTGGAGCTCTTCTCTGAATAGGAAACTTTCCTCCAAATTTATTTGAAATTACATCCCTCTGCCCTGAGCTAATTTTTTTTCAGCCTGGTTAACATCATAAAATGGATCATTAATAAGTCCTTTGAAAGGGGTGCCAGTTCTCTGTAGCTCATACAGTCTGTATGTGTTGGTGCAAAGAAACTTGCTCCTACTGTACAGGATGTGTGTGCCAGAGAAGAGAGAGAAGGTTAAAAAAGGAAAACATATACTGGAATGTAGTGGCATAACAAATCCATCCCTAATCTTGAAAGCTCCATAGTGCATGAGTAATGAAACTAAGGATGAATTATTGCAACTTGCACTCATAATTTACAGGTACGAGTGTATTATCTTACAGCATAAATATTCCATTTAGGCTTTGTGATGGGGTTTTTCTCCATATAGGAAAATAAAAGTAGTATTAGTCACACGTCCATAGCTTTGTCAGTGGTTGCAGAATGTTTTTCTTTCCAAGAGGAAAGCGTACTGAATAATGCAACACTTCTATTTAGGCTGCTTTTTCGTACATTGACACTTTCAAAATCTAGAAACAGTTCTTTTAATTTTAAGGACTACAATGTCTGCTCCCTTTATTCCTGCCCTTTATCATCTTACACACCATGTTCTTATAGAGAAGGGGGAAAAAACATTCCAGTGTCTAATAAATCTGAAATCCATCAGGGGCTGCAAAGTGTTCATTCTCCTGCCTTGGTTCAGCTCGTGTTACATTCAGCAGCACAACAAATGCACTTTGTGCCCCAACACCAATGCATTAAGCACTTTCCTTCATTTTTCCAGGGTGG